>OY725186.1:13608855-13713855 GCA_963241965.1 Tortrix viridana
AGAGACTGACATCTGGTGGTGGTGGTATTCAAAGAACGACTGAATCCAATAATCAATTTTGCCAGTACCTATTCTAGTTACTAGAAATGTATGCTAATTTAAAGGAATAAGTACACTCTAGACACGTCATGCCATAGTCGTTACGGCCAAAAATGAACATTTTATTTTAAACGCCCCGCATTTTGTCTCGTTATACGCGTAACTTCACGCTCGCGGCGGCTTTATTTGTGTTCAGTCGTTAGCCATATGTCGGTATATATCATACCTAACACGTAAAAGCAACTTTCTTGGATTTAATTCGTGTAGTTTCAATTTATTTAATTTAAATTTATGTCCATTTATTCTTATTTAAATATTTACTTACATGTATCTAACGTAACGTTTTAAAGCGTAAATCACCAAACCACCCTTTAATCACAGCTGAAAGCAATAGAGATTGCTATGCTGTGCCGCGCCTCTTGTTAACATGTAAGTATCAACCAAGAAAGGCCTTCAAAAAGAATCCTGGTAATGAACCGCATGTAACTACGTATACCGGCGGAGTCGCCGAGACATGGCCCGAGAGCCCTTCCGGCCCACTGGTCTGGGGCTGGGGTTCGATCCCGGGTGATTTATGGGTGCACTTAGATTGTCTGTTTATAGTTCTCCTCATTGAAGCAGTGGTTTATTAAACGTGGAGCCTGCGACAGGGAGGAAGGCCGGTCGATTCATTTATCTAGAATATATTATATATATGTACTTGGATACGCTCAAGTGTAATCTTCTCCAAAAATATTGTCTTCATATTTTTTTCTCCAGAAACGACACGAAAATTTTTACGTAAAATGATTAATACGAGTATGCGACCGAAAATATTACTTGTAAAGGTTAATGTGGAGTCAAATTTTAATTAAAATACCTAATCTATCCAATTCCACGACTGGGCGGGAATCAAACCAGCTACCGCCAGTGGGCGGGAGGACGAGGGATTCGATGCCAGATTATGTATTTCTCTCGAGGCAGAAAGACCTTGCCATCGAGCCTTGCTTTTGTGCTTAACAAACAACTGTGCGCCCGCTCGCCGCCTGCGCATTATCCTTAAGAGCACGTCAAATTGTCGCGCGTTGCAAACGTGGGACGAGCGAGTGAGAGAACTACACGCGTGCATCAGCTGTCGCGGGCGCGGACTCGGCGTGACGTGTCGCGACCCGCGCTATTCCCGGACATCAAAGAGAGCTGCGCCGCCCCGCACCCGTCGCGCGACTACCCACACCTACCGACTTTAACTGATGCAAATTATATTTCAATAATATTTCTTGTTCTCGAAACCTTAAAATTTCGTGATCGCTGAACCCTAAAAAGCTGTCCAATTTACCGAGACAAAGTATAACATGCTTGTTTTTTGTTTATTCCTCAATAGGATTCCCTATTGCATGCTTGATTGCATGATTTTTTTTTATCGCATTTCCTCACAAAATATGAAAATACGGTAAAAGAGATGGCAAAAAGTGAAATTAAAATTAAAATCGGCCAAAAAAATACGGATAATATAAGCATTTTCAACCTGCTAATTAGACAGAGAGACCCGACATGAACTGTGACGTCAGCGTGCACTACGTTAATAAACTTCATGTTAAATTCTGGTTTGCTAGAAATAACTAGATAGTTATAGTTATTCGATAAATAATTTTAGTCAAACGTAGAGTACGTTTGTAACATGAATGACTTTTTATTAAAGCAAAAAAAACATGCATGTTCCCTATTTTGAGTAGCGTTTCCAATCCGGGGATTGCCTTGTATGCTACACCGGTATTGGTTCCGGTATTGCAGGCCAACTAATCCCGGGAAGTTCTAGTTTTGACACAACAGCAAGATAAGCAAACTAAACTAACACACGCTTGCAATACAACTTTGTAACATTAGACGGGTGAGGCCGTGGAGCGTTCGAACCGCCCGCTGCTATGTCACGAAAAAAATGACATGTCATATAATATGGCATTTACTTTCAATGAAAATAAGTAGTCGTGCTCAGGTCTAGCGTGATGTGATGCCGCGAGGGTAAACGCTGTTGGTATGTATAGAAGTGGGGCGGCTCGAGCGCTCCGCGGCCTCACCCGGGTAACATATTCAAAGATACGAATATTATTCGAGATACGGATATTATACGTGCCTAATTATTTATTTTGGTAAATACGCATTTAACGCAAAAAAGTTATGGAAAACAACTTAATCTGCGACAAAGTTTTAGATCCGCTTTTACTTCATTTTTTTATCGTAATGCTTAACTTATGCAATTCTATACGTACAAGTCGTTCAAATTATAAAGTTATGCGTCTCCACTAAGGGTAAGCAGGTCGGAGGCATTTCCTGGATATCTGCGTTTAGGACATTCGCGGATGATAATAATGTGGTTCATGCTCTGCACCCGGCGCCGCAATCGCGTCGCGAGCCGGCGACGTCCTCCAGCCACAGCCACAGCCGCAGCCGCAGCCTTCCGTGCGCCCGCGCCGGTGCGCAACCTGTTTAGATCCTCTATAGAGAGAGACTACTTCATATCCCACAGACATCTTTGGGGCCTGAAATACCTACTCGTATAGCAAATATTTTGTCGGTATAAAGTACGTAGTTTCGTAGGCTGAAGCGTGCAATAAAGTCTACGCGGCAAAGGCAAAATAGATTTGATAGACAACTTGAAGGAAATTGGGAGACAAAATCCGTCAGTTCGCGTTAAATTTTAAGTCGAGAGGTGTTACGAGATTTTTGTGATTTCCTGTTCGTGCGGCGGCGGCGCGGGCGCGCGCGGGCCGCGTCGCGCGGCGCCGAGGTTCGGCTTCAGCCGAGCTTGCCTGCTCGTCCAAGGTCTTTGTCCCGGGGTAAAACTAGCGGCTCAGATAACAGACCCTCACATTTGGTTGATACCGTCACAAGGAGACTTGAGCACACCGCGGAAAGCTGTGACGATATCAACCAAATGTGAGGGTCTGTTATCTGAGCCGCTAGTTTTACCCCGGGACATAGACCTTGGACGAGCAGGCAGGATATTAGATTAAGGTTAACTTAACTTCTCTATACCTACGACACGACATGCACCTTCTCCTTAAAAACCTTGCGCCTACAAAAATCCTTAGCCGTGCCGTGCCGCCAGTGAGCGCCGGCCCACGCCCCTAGGGAACCGGCCATTGCAGCAGTGCCTCTTCCTCTAACAGTGAAAAAATACAAATTGTGCAAGTCAAATAGAACTGACTGTGTCTGATGAAAATTCTTTGGTGCCGCCTCGTAGCTCGGCTCTACGCCGCTTGCTACGCCGTAACTGTCCTACGAGACTACGAGACACACAGTTTTGGAGATAATCGCGAAGATACAAACATACATATTGTATACATAATATACGGGTCAAACACAGAATCTCCTTTTTTCTAAGTTGGTTACAAAGGGAGCCTATTTCTGGCTTGTCCCAATAAGTAACGATAAGTAGGTACCTTTAATATTTGAAGCTAGTATACTGGAAGTAGTTTTTGTATCTAGTTTCGTTATTTTTTTAATTCGCTTATTTTTAGAATATTACTTTAGCATCGTGCATTTTTATGGATGACACCGCCTATGTAAGAAAACATTATTAGTTGGCTCATTAATTTATGTAATGAGACTACACGGAGAAAAAAATATTTTACGATATTACCAGATTGTATTGTAGTTATGATTCTGGTGTAGGAAAACAGATTTCAGCTATGGTTAACAGATATTTTTTTCTGACAACAAGTTATATTTTTGTTAATACTAGAATATTCTAGTTAAACTATTTTAGTAGGTACCTACACGAAAACTTTGATATAGTTTTGGTTACCATCTAATACTTAGTTACAGAGTAAAATATGCATTTAGCATACAACAGGTTTTGTATACTACACAAAATGTGTTTCCTACGATACTAGGTAAATGGTAATAGGTACTAGAAATTATGTTGTACAGAAGTAGAATTCTCTATTAATGTGTAAAAAACGTATAGTTGTCAGTTTTATATAATGCTAGAATAAGTAGTATCATTGTTATATTTATAGTTTTATTTTAATGACTAACTGTTGAGTTTCTTGCGGCGCTTCTTCTCAGCAGTGGTCTCCTCTTGGGAAGCGCTGGTAGATTTTGACGTGTAAAAGTGCCCGTGCGGCCTACTTACTGAATAAATATCTTTTATCTTTTTTTTATCATATAATACAATAAAATCAAGTAGAATTTACAATATTCTTAGGAAGCTAAATTATTTCTCCGTGTACTCGTATGAGAAGTGAGAGGACTGAGCCGAGGCCTGGGTGACTCTTATAAATCTGTGGCCCCGGTCTCGTGTGCCGGCTGTCCCGGGCGCAGGCCTCGGTCAGCTGGCGACCTGTTGTACTACTGTACTACTGTACTAGACAAGACAGTACATACCTACAGTCAGTACATACCTACTCGTAGATGTAATAATTTATTTTTATTATTATTTAATCATTTATTCAGACCAACGAGGGTCATTGTGTTAGTATTACAAACAGATTTACTTACAGTCTAATGTTAGTGAACACAGGAATATCTTATTTTATTTATTTTAATTATCGCACGCGAAGCCTCCGACAGTCCAGCCTGTGCGCGATCACGCTCAGTACCTCTACCATGAGTTGCTATCGAAAACTCGTGTTACGTTCTACAGTCGATAGCGAGTAAACGTCCTTCGAATAGTTTTTGATTAAACTCGTACCATGAGTCACATAAACGTTTACTATTCTCGCTAACGTTAACTCGATAGTTCGTGTAGTTATCGTTACGTGTGCCTAATTTCACACCAAACGAAGTTGTCTCTTTCTAACTACAATAAAAAGACAGAGTAAGGATGATATTGGGCTAAAAGATAAGTATCCATGTCATCCATTTAAAAATATAGAAATAACCCTGCTAATTTAAAAAAGTGCCCTAGAGCAGTGTCACTATGTAAGTGTAAGTGATTCTTGAATTTGTTTTGATTTTTTTGTCAATGTGACAGTTCATTCATACGTCTGTGTATAGTCAAATTAGACAAAAACTTATTTATTTATGTGCCGAAAGTTATAATATACTTACATATAAGTCATTAATTTCATATCTCATGGCATTCTTTTAAAAAAATGCTTTACAGGAAGAAGTTACTGAAGTGGCACTAGAAACAAATGACAGCCTATCAATTTTCCTGCTAAATGAATAACTTGCTCAACAAACTTGTTCCAGTAAGTTTCCCTATCATTGTTACTATTGAAATAAAATAAACAATTTATTATATATATTTAAGATAAAAATTCATTTAATTCATGTCCTAGGAAAGATTATTTCAATGTGTTTTTTTTCACTGCAGGCGTTGGAGACTGGAATCTACTTGTACCACTTGTACCAGGGACATCAGCTCAGCCCTCCTTTTTTCCACCATTGCTTGTGGCTAACAGCACTTGCAGTGAACAAGACTTGGTGGACAGAGAGTATCCCGAAACAGTTAACAGCCCAGGTATAGTGACTGCAATGACAGTCAATTTCCATCAGCTCTTCAAGAAATAGGTTCCAATAAATTTTGCTGTTATTATCACATTTTAGAGTAAAATGTACCTACCTATCTAGTTTCATTAGTTAATTAAGAATTCAAAATAGTACTGTAAACGTTTTTTTATCCATTACAGCCCTGCCCGAGGTGGACGGGAGTGAGACCGGAGTAACGCACGGTGGTGAGCCTGCGGTCACAAGAACAGCATTAACAGCTGCTAATGCCAGGTGGCAGAGCCCCAAGCTCTTACCGCCCACACCGCGTCAGTGGCGAAGACGTCAGGTGCAAAACCACTAATCTCCTGTCTACAGAAGGACTCGCACCCAGACAGTCAGATTTGGCAAGGCAAGCCTTTGTCAGAGCTGACAGTGAATGGCGAGCTTTTAAACAGGAAGTGGAGCGGGAGAGGAATAGGTTAAGGGAATCAGAGTTTAGAATGCAAGAACGGTGGTTAGATTTTTTTGGTAAATTTTTAGCATTAGGAAATATAATTGTAGATACTTTAGCAAATAAATAAAGATTTTGTGTAATAAATAAAGATTTTGTGTAATAAATAAAGATTATGTGTGATGTATGAGTACTTTTTATTTTTATATTAAACAAAAAACAGAAAACATGGTACAAGTATTTGGAAATAATGCATTGATGCAAGTCTTCTAACTAATTGATCCCGCGGTGCTCTCTCCATTAATAAATCACTGGTGCCTTCATTTTCCAACACTAACTCCTGGCCCTCAAATAGTTCTGATAATAATAGGTACCTACAACAAACATAATAAAGATAAGGACATATTTAGTATTAAAGTTAATATATAATCATTATCTTTCACTATAAATACCTTGACTTTCTTCAGACATATCCTTGTCATCAGGTTTGGGAACATTTATATTTGTGAGTGGATTTCAAATCCGTGTAGTACGTTAACGAATCGCACAAATTCTCAAAAGCTTCCTTACTGAGCCTATATCCTTTAATAAAATTTATTCTCAGTTAAATTTTGAAGTGGATTTCTTAACGTAATATTTCTCATATCAGCTTGAAATCCTCCTTGTTTTCGTCGTTCGTCTTCATAAGCCTACATATTCCACGCTAAATAATGTCTTGCCGATATTATTTGGATAGATAAATAATTGGAGTAACGTATTAAACAATAATTCTAAGTTTTCACGCACCAATTTGCTAGTGAAATAGTTAACTACAGTCGATACGGTATTTTTCGATGACATCTGTCAAATTTACGACTCATGGTACCGATGTTCTACGGCAACGGTTACAAAACGTTAGTCGCTAACGAATAGATTTCGATAGGTTATTTACCGTTGTACTCATACTAGCGATCTTTAGTTCTTTAAGTGACCGCTAGAGGAGCTGTACAATTCTCCATACAAATCGTTTACGCCGTCGCTAGCGAGTGCGGTCACTGTAAACTCATGGTAATGGTACAGATGCCGGCCCGTTGGCGCTGGCCCGCGCCCTGCGCATTTTTAACGGCGAAGAACTAGCTATTGAAAGACGTAATTATTGATTCGATTGATAACAATTATCATATTAATTACCTGGTAATAATAATGGTGACAGTTGAAAATTTAATTAATTTTTACGTCTTCCGTGTATTGTATAACTGTTTCCGTTTTGACAATAAAGTGTCTACATACATTACCCACATCTTTCCAAAAAAAAAAAAAATATTATGTTTGTTAACGTGTCTCGTTCCTTCTTTTAATATTTTAATTTTAAATTTTTTTTCCTGGAGTCGGTATAGCCATCTGAGTCATCAGCTGACTGTCTTTGGCAATACCGCCAACACCAGTCAGCTGGTGGTGTACCTACGGGTTTCGGCTGAAAAACAGCGCTGCGTGGTGTCGCTCCTGTGTGGGCGAAACCATCAGCATTATGCTGACGCCCAGACCCCTTGCCGCGCCCAGATTACTTAGCCTACATTGAGTCTATTGTTATTGTTATTATTATAATTTTTCATTTTTTTTTACGTATTTTTTGTATTCCTATTCTGTATAATATTTATGCTAAGATCTGGTGTGGCAATAAATGTATTTTCTTTCTTTCTTTCTTTCTTTCAAAATGTCCAACCGCTAATATGTGTGTTTTCTGAACCTTATTAATATATTATTTGGCTAAGTTTTATTATACAATATTGTTTTCCATTATTTCCTTTCTTTTTGGCAAAGGAAGATAAATACAAGAAAGGACAATAGGAAACCCGATCGCAACACAAACCAGGGCTCCGGCGGCGGCCGCGCCCCGAGGGTTCCGAGTTGCCTATTCAGTCGCAGGTACATCCTTACGCTACGTCAAGTCGCGGTGCAGCCCTAATACTATTGAATTATTTAGGAAAGAAAATAACAGCGTATGTCTAATAAAGCGTTGAGGAACAACTCACGTTTAAAGCGTTTTTCTGAAACGATCGCCGCCTGCGCACGAAGTGGAGTATTATCTCATGTTGTTAATGCAACAAGAAACGAAATGTTTATTGAAGTAACGAAATCAGTTATTCTTTTATTATATCGCGGTCGCGGTCCCGCCGAACACCGGGAGCTCCCCGGCGCTGTGGCGGGAACTCTATGGGGCGTAAATCACTTATTGGAGTTATGAGGCAACTATTTCAAAAGTATACTTAATTTACCTCATATATTTTAATCAATCGCATGAAATTTAAATTTTTTATATAATAGTAATCGATACTAGACAGTGATAAAGTCGACGTAACAGCGTTTAAGTCTCTATATTCATAACATTTGATTACCGTTATAGGTATAATTATTAATTAATTTCTAGGTACTTACTCAATAATTTAACTATTAATTTGCTTCACTTGTTACTCGCAACCAACCGAAAACATTTATTTGATATCCCTTAACATCGACTGATTCAGCTGCCACATTTTAGTGGTCATTGTTATAATACTCGTATTATACCTTTATACATTATACGAGCAATAATCATAGCAAACATCGTCCTCGTCAGTTTTTATACATAAACATTATTAAACCAACGTATGATCATCAATTAAAAGCTGTTGTAAAAGTTTAAACTAGTAAAATCCTGTCAGTGCTTACATTAAAGTAAGTTTGAAGAAGTGAACTCGGAGGGCGCGTTGCACTGTTCACTGCACTCGCGGCGAGCACGTGCGGGGCGCGGCGCGGCGCGGCGTGGCGCGGGCGCGGGCCGGCGTCGGAGCGCGACTGCCGCGCGGCGCTCGCTCCGGCCGCCAGCCGCGCCGCGCCGCGCCGCGCCTGCGTCGACGCCGACACGCCACGACCAACTTTAAAAACTTAACTCTTACAATTCCATTAACATCATTAGGTAAGTAGGTAACTAAGAAAGTTTGTGCGAACCGTACGCACATACTAACGTACAGTTCGCAAAAACTTTCATAGTACTTAGGGCCGTATTAATAGACTCGTCTTGGGTGATACACCCTTTACAAGATGGGTCACAAGACTGAGCTTTGATTAATAAACCAATCTCAACCCCATAATCCTGATCCTCGTTTCACTTGATACGAGAATCTCATCTCCATTGATTGTGGTTATTTGGTGACTTGAGTCGGACTCACCTTTTACAAAATGGCGGATGCACTGCCATAAATCGATCATCTGGGTGCGTTTTCACAAATAAATCGGTTAAAAAAATAAGAATATCCTAATTTGCAACGTGTATTAGGATAAAAATAATATCTCAATCGTATTTAAATAAGAACATTACCTAAATTGTACTTTTGCCGCTGAATACAAGTGCCTAAAAATGGTGTGCTTTGTGTCGTGTTTATGTGAAATTATAATGAGTGCTAGATACTTTTCTATTAATAGTAAAAGTACGAGGTATCGACCAAGCGACGGCCAAATAATAGCTCATACCCATGTGTACCTATAACAAACCAATGCTTTCGTGCGGGATGGCCCTAAAGGCGCGAAACATTTAACTTCACACAGGCTAATTTCAAGTAAGTACCTACATACAATTTACTTTTTATACTTATTACTGATCCGTAATATAATTAGCATTATATCATAATAACAGCCAAATACTAGGCCAATGCATACATTTATTAGTTATGTGAAATATTTACTTTTAAAGTAAAAATTATGCGACGTTTTATTGGTAGGTTACTCATCCAACCCGATATGCATCGATACCTCAATAGTTACCTATGTTTTATTGTTTTATTATGCTGGTGTTTAGAAAACCAACAAAATATTATTAGCTATTTTGTTAATTAATTGTGTATGTTCCTACCTATTATAAAGATTCTAAACGTAAACGTAAAACGGGTTGCTATAAGTAGAGAGGAGAGGGATTTGACAATACACAATACGTATTGACATAAACGCGAACGCATGCCGTTAAGTACCTCTACTTTATTATTGTTTGATAAATAAAAAGTGCCTGATTTGTTTGAAAACTTGTACTAACTTTTGCAACAATCAACTAGTAATAACTGTGAGATATATACAGTTTCGTGTCCTAACATAAATGTGGTGTAAAAAGTGTAGGTACCTATGTGTGCAAAGAAATTTCATGAACGAAACCAAAAAATCTGCATCTTCTATCATTTATAGTGCTTAGATATTGTGTTTAACTTAAATTCGTTTTGTAGGTTGTCGTCAGTCCAATAATGGAAAACTTGGATAACAGGCAAGGTTTGCCGGAAACAAACAGGACTCCAAAAAAGGTACATCAGATATTTGGAGGAGTCAGTGTTCACAAACTTCAACGCCGACAGCAAGCAGTTGACGACAATGGCTAATCGTTTGCCAATTGACAAATAAACATGAATTTTACTTGTCTAAATAAAAATAAAAGGGCTTTTCTTTACAATGATGATCAAGTTCCAGGCCAGGTAAATTCATTTTATAATGTACCTATTACATGACCTTTCAAGATAAAACAATTAATTTATATTGTTTTTAAATAAAATACCTAACTTTAGATTAACTCAGGGTAACATTATTATAGGTTAGAAATATCTATTTCTAATTAAAAGAGGTAAGTATAGGAGTTGTAAAGATCAGTGTTAATTAGTTCTATGGTACTGCACATAAAATATAAAAAACATTTGACTTATTTTAGTATTAGCTTTTCAGAGAGCGCTGATGCAGGAAGTTTTACAGTTTCATCTGTTCAATATTTAATTAAAATTTTGTTTGTATTGTATCATCAAGTGATACATAATTCATAGAGTAGATAAAACAAGATAAAGACAGATTTAAAGAATACATACATACATACATACCCACATATCATGGACAATCTCACACAAATTGACCTAGTCCCAAACTAAGCTCTAGGCTTGTACTAAGGGTACCAGGCAACAATATACATACTTATATAGAGAAATACATACTAAAATATATAGAAAACATCCATTACTCAGGAACAAATATGCTTATCACACAAATATTTGCCTATACCGGGATTCAAACCCAGGAGCGCTAGCTTCTTAGGCAGGGTCACTACCAACTAGGCTAACTGTGTCGTCATACAATATTAGTTAAATGTTTAAAATACTGCTTGTAGGAAATATAATATAGGTAAGTATTTATTTCAAGTTACCAATGTTACCTACTTACTTATACTCTCACTGCCTTAATTTATTACCAAGTGATAGGTTAAAAAAATAATTAGGTATTTCATAGAAATAGAATGGTTGGGGAAAAATGGATGACCCTAGTACAAGACTGGGCAAGGTGGGGTGAAAATGAAGAGGCTTTTAACCTGCAGCCTGCAGTGCATCGAGGTGCACTGAAATTATGATATTTATTTCACTTATTTTATTTAAATTTATTTATATAATTATACCTTTTATATCTTCGAAACAGGTCAGTATTTGGGTCAGGTTGGTTAATAGTTAGATACCTAGGCTAGCTGTAAATCAGTTAAAAATAATCTCAAGTAGGTATATTTTGATTTTAAAACTTGTGAATGTAATATATAAATTTAGTGTTTTTCTTTTATAAAATAAACTGTCCACATTCTAATAGTAGTTTTATTTATTGGTGAAGAGATATTCAGGGTCTGTTATAAAGTTTTATTTTATTGTTTTGAAGTTATATATATTATATTTAACTTAGGTCCTGTTCCACTATTGACATGTAAATTTATCTGCTAGTTAAAGTTAGCCCTCTCCTTGTTTATTTTCAAGTGTATGAAAGGGAAAGGGCTAAATCTATCTGTTGGATATCTTTATTTACTTGACTATTGTGAAACAGGTGGTTAGTGTGATGAATGTAATTAATTAGGTTGGTCCTAATGATTCAGAATTTCAGAGCCATATTAAGAGGCTCTCTGAACTTCATTGAAAAATAAAAGTTACTAATCTCTTGACTTTAGAGAGCCTTCACTGAATGTCTTAGTAGGTACAATAAAACAATGTAGTGTGGTTCTCATAGTTATGAATTAAATAGACACAAAACCATCAAGCTACTGTTGAAATTGTATTAGCTCTTGGTGATTCAGTGCTTGTAATGATAACTTTTAAACGTTAATACTTTGACATGAACTTTCCGTTAGGTTTTCCCCTTATAGACCTAGATACTAATTGTTTTTTTTGGAATGGATTGATTATGGAACTCGTATGCCTTTCTTTTTTAGGGTTCCGTACCCGATGGGTGCCCAACGGGACCCTATTAATATGCCTACGCTGTCCGTCCGTCCGTCCTTCTGTCTGTCTGTCTGTCTGTCCGTCTGTCCTAACTACAAAGAGCTGTATCTTTTGAACCATAATAGATTATTTTTTTTCAGAATATGTGTTATTACGGCGGATTTACTAACAACTAAAAAAAAATGTGAAATAATAATCCCCCATGCAAGAAACGTTTTTTTTTCAACGTATTTTTATTTTTGTTGTATCGTAAAAATAAAATCGGTACAACATACAAGCGTCAAATTTGGTATGATTATAAAACAAACCCTATAGAATAACAACAAATACTAAAAATCAGCCAAATGTGTACGGAACCCTCAGTGCGCGAGTCCGACTCGCACTTGCCCGGTTTTTCGTAGTTACTTTCATTTATATTCTATACACCGTGCCCGGGACGTACCCGAAGGATTTTAACAACGTATTCCTGAGGTCACAAGGAGTTAAGTCCAATTCGGTTTTTTTTAAGTTTTCGTTTTTTTTTTCATATAAATTCATCATCATCATCATCATTAATAGCCGCAAGACGTCCACTGCTGGACAAAGGCCTTCCCCAAGGTTTTTCACAACGATCGGTCCTCTGCTGCTGTCATCCAGCGGTTTCCCGCGATCTTTATCAGATCGTCGGTCCACCTTTTGGAAGGCCTGCCTTCTTCGTCTCCCGGTTGGCGGTCGCCACTCTCGAACCTTTCCGCTCCAACGGCCATCGGTTCTACGAGCAATGTGCCCCGCCCACTGCCACTTAAGATTTGCTATTCTGTGAGCTATATCAGTTACTTTAGTTCTCCTGCGGATCTGCTCATTCCTGATTCGATCTCGCAAGGCGACACCTAGCATAGCTCTTTCCATCGCCCTTTGAGTGACCTTGAGCCTTCTTATGAGGCTTACGCTCTTTTGCTGGTGCAATTTTTCCAGATTGTTTTTTGTATTTGTACCAACCCTACGGAACCCTACACTGAGCATGGCCCGACATGATATTCTATAGAGTTTATTATATAGGTAATCAAAATCATTCCAAATTTGACGCTTGTTGTTTTACCGTTATTTCGATACAACAAAAATAAAAATGCGTTGATAAAAACGTTTCTTGTATGGGAACTCCCTTATTACTTCACTTTTTGACTCATTTTATTATTTGTTAGGAAATCCGCCGTTAGGTACCTATATCTATTACATATTCAGCAAAAAAAACAACAGGTTATGTTTTACAGTTCAAAAGATACAGGTCTTTTAAGTTAGGACAGACGGACGGACGGTAGGCTTTGTAACAGGGTCCCGTTCGGCACCCTTCGGGTACGGAAGCCTAAAAATGAAATTTTTAGGTTAGGTTATTTTAGTTCCCTTCAGTTGTCCACAAGCCCACTACCTAGGTAGCCGGGTAGATTTCAGGGCGTTTCAACCGCCCGTCATCACCGTTTTCAATATATTGACGAAATCAATGACACCTACAGCAACTTCTGACGCTAATAGAAACTACCCCTGCTTCTGCTTCAGTTTACATCAGAAGTTGCTGGTATGTGGTTGCTAATATATTGAAAACGATGATGACGGGCGGTTGAAGCGCCCTGAAATCCACCCAGCCGCAGTGCAAACAAAAGTTTGCGCTAATGGGAATAGCCCCTAAAAGCATCAGTTTTAAATTTAATTTTATGTGTGTATGTATGTAAAATACTTTATTGTACATACAGGACAATAAACAATAAGTTGACAGAAAAACAAATATTTCATTTTAAGTTTTTAATGAATAATGGTACAACATAATTTTATAAATGAAAACTAACTCTAAAATACAATGTAGTTAATAAAATGAATCTATCCTACCAAAATAATAATAAAAAAACTTATTAATATATAAGTATTTTAAAAAAAAAAGTTAAAGGAAGAAGATTACCAAGGTTATGATGACCTTGCAACAAAAATAG
Organism: Tortrix viridana; assembly: GCA_963241965.1. Classification (NCBI taxonomy): domain Eukaryota; kingdom Metazoa; phylum Arthropoda; class Insecta; order Lepidoptera; family Tortricidae; genus Tortrix; species Tortrix viridana. Next base: position 13,622,955 of record OY725186.1, read on the forward strand.
TCAATTTAACTTGACATTATCGCGCCCGTGTTATCGCATTTGATTAATTTGACCTTCCTACAAGGCACATTTCCTAATAAACTATAGGTGTCTATTACCAAACCAATTTATAAAGCAGGTGACAAACTGCAACCAGGTAATACCCACTAAAAACCCAATGTTAAATAAACCTCAGCGTCTTTCAGGGAGGTGCCACAGGACACAGCAAACAAGCGCATTCTGTTGTGCCACCTCAACACTTATGGCTCCAGGAGGGAGCCTTGGTTTACTATGGCCTCAGTCCTCAGGTGTGCCATGGTAGACGAAGGGGTCCCCCAATCCCTCAGGCCGGCGCACTATTGTGGTGGGGGAAGGAGATGCACACAATGGTATCTTCATCAGCTATCAGTGTAGGCGCTAGTCTCTATGGCCCGCTCCTCTTACTCCTTCTTCGAGATGACTGATTAGCAGGAGGCTACCACCCTAGGATAAGTCCTAACATAATCTAACCTTTGCTTTAATCCAACCGAATTCAGGCTCAAGTTTCTTTACATTTTATGGTCACCCTGTTGCTGGGATTGGATTTAGAGGTCTGGAGGCCCTGAATAAAGGAATGGATGCCCCTCACTTGTGAAGGCTCCGGGGCTATACCCCCAATCGCCCTCCCCTGTCTGGCCTGCCTGTTCCTCAAAAATTTTAAACAACTTATCTCTCCTTGGCTGGACTTCTCACTTATTCTTGACAATTGTCTCTTACTTCTAACAATGATGCCTTTTGCTTTGGCATCTTGTGCCATCAACTGTGGACTATTAGTTATTGTGCAATGACATATTACAGTGTGTATGGGTGCCTTAAACGAGTTTATATTATTTTAATTTGTTTGTTGTGATCTGTGCCACTTATCACAGGTCACAGCATCTAATGTGGGAAGATATCAGCTGTTCTCTTTTTAAAATCACCATGAGAGACTGACCCATATCATGCTCATTAACACCCCTGAAGTGGATGATCCACTTGATGATTTCTTGCCTTTAGCAAAACTTTTAAGCGGATTTACCACGCAGTCCAATTTTCCGCGCTTTCCAGCTGCTGGCCGTTCCACCCGGTCCCCAGTCATCCATCATTGACCGGATATTTTTCTTAATTTGTCTCTTGACCAAGACACGCTGCCTCGTTATGTCTCTTGATCGGAACCCGCAGCCGTTCGCTTGACCACTGCCCTTGTTGCAAAATACGTGGCGACTCGTTGCCGCTTGCCGGGTTTTTAATGTTATTCCTTTTAAACAGAAAGTTATATTTATCAATAGGCCAAGAGGATATAGAATATAAGGATATCTGAGTTTAACTGATACAAAAATGTATTTTACCTTTTAATTTATTAATAAAAAGCTACTTTACATCGCTATATTATTCTTCAAGACACAAATGTCACATTCACACTCAATGTCAAACAGAACTGTCCTGTCATAGTTCATATAGACAGATCGAGTGTACAGACAGCGCACAGATAGCGCACATCACGTTAGCCCTCGTTCGCACGGACGTTTTGAGAAGCGCTGCGAATCGATTGTCGATTTACATTAAAAATGTTAGCCGTTGCCGATTGGCATTAATAGAAAACGAAAAGAAGATAAAAGTGAATATTGGGTTTCTCCTAATTAATTACAAAATTAAAAACGCCTATAAACCAGAAATAATAAATTGATACAAACAATACTAATGAAAGGGCGTTAAAGATATCGCTCGTGAGAAGGACCTTGGTTGTCAAAGCAAAAAAAAAAAAAAACCCGCCAAATTTAATTTTCTCGCTGCCCTTACTTGTTTTAAAGTTATTATTGTGTAAAAAAATACGAACGGAATGGCTTTATTAGAATACATCGAAGATCTAGAAGTTAATCTCGAGGCGGCTGAATGGGTCGAGGAAGAAAGGGGTACAGGCGGAAGATTACCGAAAATATACATCAGGGACTTGGAAAATCCAATGAGCTTGCCGACACCCAAATTTAAAAAAAGGTTTCGGTTTTCGCAAGACTCTGTACTCTATATAGTATCTTTAATAAAGGACGAACTGAGGAGCCCTGAACGAGCCGGGGACAACAGAGGCCTGCCTGTTTCGCCCGAAATGGCAGTGCTCCTGTGTCTTCGATTTTACGCCACGGGGTCCTTTCAAGTAAGTATTTTTTTTTCAATTTTACAGTATAAAATTTAGTACCTACCTATTATAGGTATTTGTTTAACGACGAATAGTGTGTATCGGTGCCTTATACATACAAGTTTTAATATTTTAGATTGTTTGTGGTGATCTGTGCCAGTTATCACAGGCGACGGCATCCAATATTATTGCGAAGGTGTCGCTGTGTCTAGCCAAGCTGTTGCATCGTTTTATAAAATTTCCACGAGGGACTGACGCCATTCAAAACAGGCAAATGTTCAAGGAGATGGGAGCTCATGGTCGTTGGCCTGGTTTATCCGGAGTGGATGGAGCAATTGATTGTACCCATATCAGACTCGTTAACACCCCGGGCTGCGAACACCATGAAGTCTTTCGTAACAGGAAGGCTTATTTCTCCCTAAATGTTCAGGCAAGAATCAAATGCAATTTTATGGTGCCTAATTTATTTCTTATTTTTAGGAAAACCAACAGCTGATCAATACATTTCATCCCATCCCATATTATCCCACTTCCCACTATCCCACTAAAATTAGGCATACCTATGTGAAGATGTGTATGGAAGTTTGTGTTTAAATCACACCTAAAAAGGTAAACGGATTTGGATGAAATTTGGCACACAGGTAGTTCTTATCACATATGTTTTTTTTTTATCTCGGTAAATACGATTGCTCCCGAGGGGAAAGCGATAAAGCGACTTCTACACGAATGGAGTCGCGAGTGATTGCTAGTTATAAGATACACATAGGTTTTCATAGATATAAATAAATATCTAATAATAAGCATTCCTTTGCCTACTTTTATACTAATATTGCGAAAGTAACTCTGTTACCTTTTCACGCTTAAACGGCTGAGCCGATTTAGATAAAATTTGGTATGGAGATAGGTAGTTTGAGTCCCAGGGAAGGACAATAGAAATAACAACTGAACGGATTTTCATACAGTCTTCACCAATAGATGGATAGTGACTAATGAGGAAGGTTTACTTATAATATAATTCATTAAGGTTTAGGTGCTTACCTATATGCTCTGCTACCCGTGCAAAGCCGAGGCGGGTCGCTAGTAAATATTATAAAGGTGCGTATACTAATATTAATTAATTTGGTTTTATAAATACTTTGATTTGATTAATGTTTAATGTTTCAAATTGACAAATAATAATGGATGAATGAATTACCTATATTTTCATATATTGCCTGAACGCTCGATTTCCACTGTCGTGAAGTGAAACGAATCGCAAGTGTTGTTAGGAAATGTCAAAACGTTATTCAACAAGTTGACGTGCCCTTTAAATCTGTGGACTGGTGGTTGTTTTGTAACAATAACTTGTGTTTTGTTTTGATAAATACTTCATTTACTAGCCGGCCTCAATGTATATCATTTTGTTTTATATCGTAATCGTGTTGTTAACTTAATCACAGCTCTTATTAACTTAACAGTAAAGGCGTCCGTATCAAACAATACGATAACGATATCAAATAAAGGTCGTGCTAATCTTTTTGAGTTGATTAGTAAAGAAACAAGCTTGTTATTGTTAAAATATTAACTTTATCTTATTAAAAATAATTATTGAAAGTGTACAACAGACAGCAGTTTTACTAACAGCATAGTGGGATTTGGTATTTATGTATCTGAAAAAGCGTACGGATCAACAAAAATTAAAAATTATCGTTCCTTTTACTTAAATAGTTTTAGGTAGTATTATTAATTTTAAGTAATAATTTGCACAGATGGTCGTTGGTCCCCGTACAGAAGTTATGAACATCGTCGCGAGGTGGGCGGGCAGCACTCACGACTCCCGCATATTTCAGATGTCATCGGTTTTTACAAAATTCAACACCGGCGTCCAACAGGGCAGACTTGTTGGCGACAATGGTTACCCGTCCTTACCATTTGTATTGACGCCAGTTAGAGACCCTATTGATCCACCGTCCATCCGTTTCAATAGGGCACATATTAAAACCAGAAACGTGGTGGAAAGGGCCTTTGGGATCATGAAGAGGCGGTTCCCTTGCCTATCTCGTGGGTTAGGAAATAACCTCCAAACAGTGTCAAAAATTATTTCATCATGTGCTGTGCTACATAATTTAAGCTTGTTATTAAATGACATGGTCACATTGGAGCCTGAAGGTGACCTGGAACCAGAGGTCAGTAATACTGACAGCTTGATAGCCAGTACCAGTTCTGGTTTAATTATCAGAAACTGCATAATCGAAAACTACTATCGCTAGGGATTTTTTATAACATTTACATTTATATATCAATATTTACTTCTTTAACTTATGGACCGATTTTCACTGGTTTGTATTATAGGTATATTTTCATTATTTTGCAGCTATTATTACACATTTTGACACTGAAACCAATAATTTTATTAGATCCCAAAGGTCCTTTCCCTTTCAACTGTCTATTTTATAGTTATGTGGGATTTTTTTAAGTGTTTGTTTTCAGTAATTACATTCTTGAAGTTGTGGTGGATTTAACCTGCATTACTGTTTACAATTTTCATTTATTATTTGTGATGTTAAATTTAAGTATTGTTGTATTTTTATGATTTGAAATAATGACCTGCTTGAACTTCTTGCAGTGCTTCTTAGCAATGTTGGTCTTGTGTTAAGCGCTAGTAGATTCACTCCATATTACCAAGAGCCCTGATGTGGCCAATTTACTGAATAAATTATTTTAATTTGATTTATTGATGATTAAGGTGTGTGATGCGTGTCTTGATGTGCATAAAACTTTTATTACTTTGGGGAGTACTTTGCTAAAATTTGCTAAATTACTAAGCATGTTCCTTGTATTTTTTCATAGTCCTGTTGAATTTTCATGTCCTTTCAAGAAGATTTATATGATGAAGGTGAAATTTAAACCTAAAGTAACCAAATCTGTCTGTGGTTTGACACACACACACGCACACACACACACACAGTGAGTTTATCATCAGATCATTAGTGTTAGAAATGACAATAAAGTGTGATATTAAAAAATATGATGATGAAGATGATGATGATGACGCAGTTAGCCTAGTAACTAGGCTAACCGCGTAGGGACTGCCTACGAAGCTACCGGTCCCGGGATCGAATCGTATTTGTTCCTGAGTCATGGCATTGGATGTTTTCTATGTATTTAAGTATGTATTTCTCTATACAAGTATGTTTACCGTTGTCTAGCACCCACAGTAAAAGCCTAGAGCTTAGTTTGGGACTAGGTCAATATGTGTGAGATTGTCCCCTGATATATTTGTTTTTTGAAAAGTTATTTACACGCCTAATATACAGGTGGCTGGTAATGTGACGCACTCCTATAAAGAGCATATAGTACAGATTATTTGCTGTTAAAAGGTCATGTCTAGGCATGTCAAAGGCCTATCTAGATATTGGTAGTTTTCAAGATATTTAACATTCAATTTTTAAAATTTGTATGGAAATTTAATACCCAAATTTAGTTACAACAAACATGTAGGTAATACATTTTTTTTGGAATATCAGTTCCTTTACAAACATGTATGTATGTAAACTCTTTATTGCACAAATAATAGATTTACAATTAATATTAATAAAATAAAATGTACAAAGGCGAGCTTATCCCTATAAGGGATCTCTTCCAGCTAACCTAGATAATGAGTGAGGACAAAACAAGAGGATAGGCAACATTACACGTAACACACAAAATTATTAGATAAGATATATAATATAGATATACATACCCAATAATAATATATACCATTAATACTATACATAAATACACAATATATAATATATATAATATACATACCTATACAGAGGCTGATAAAATAACAACAATATCTGTAATTACCCTGATATGCGAACCACAGCTGAGGTAAGATTTACTTTTCCTTTAGCCAAAACTTTTTCAAATTTCCCCTAAGCGAAGCAACGAATCGAGACTGCCTCAGATGCAACGGCAGCCCATTCCATAATTTGACAGAGTGTACCGTGACATATACAGTCGATTTAAAACAAGGATGTACAAAGGCGAACTTATCCTTATAAGGAATCTCTTCCAGCTAACCTTTGGGCGATTGAGAAAAATAAATCACATCAATGGCGTCAAGTAGACATATAATTATACCTAGTTAGCCGATTTTACCTACTTCTGATAGTCGGATTGACTTGAATTTTTGCATTTATAATTACTTATGCAATTTTGATGTCAATACAATAATATTATGGTACCTATGTACCTACCTTCCACCTTGGAATCGGAAGACCATAACAAGGTTTCCTCAATGGTTATATATATTAGTACTAAATATCTTTAGTTTCGACCCATGACTTTTAATATAGTTTAGTGAGGTGTTATTATTTATCATAATCAGTGATACAAGTAAGCACAGATTTTAAAATAACTTGTACTAATACTAAAGAAAATTTGATTAGGTACTTGGTGGGAGTGAAAAACGTATGCGTTTTTAATTGATTTTATGTACTTACATTGTATTGTATCGTTTATTGCGATCAAGTTCATTACAATAGATGTTAGTAAAATCACAGGTAAAATGGTTAGTAGGTAAGTACATTGAGGCAACCATGCACGTTAATAAAATTTGAATATCGGGGAGCGCCGTACTAAGGTCGCCCGCACATTAGGCCACTAGTGGCCGCCACTTAACGCGACCACTAGTGGCTCGGCTAAGCCACTAGACGCAGCCACCAAACGCGGCCACCGGTGGCTCAGTGGCGGCCACTATTGGCTATTGTTTATCTGAGAAGCCGGCGACTGTGGCCGAGTGTGCGCGTGAGGCGAGCCACTATAGCGAGCGCGGGCGCTTGTGGCTCAGACGCGGCCACTCGAACGCCCAGTGTGCGCCGATGCTATACAAAATGTATGAAAAAACTCGTCTGCAGCTTGTGGCCGAGTGGCAGCCACTAGTGGTCGCGTTTAGTGGCGGCCAGTAGTGGCCTAATGTGCGGGCAGGCTAAGGAGCTATACGCTTTTATACCTACTAGTGTTATTAATTATTAATATTAATTTCAATCAGTACCTATGGCGCAGTTTATCAAACTTACAAATTAATAACTTTGATAAGTAATTAATTAATTAGTTAATTCAACGTTAATTCAGAATACCTTAGCATAAGATATACTTAAGGAAACTCCTACCTAGATTTTCAAATCTAGGGATGAAGTTTCTTTATATATTTTGCTCAAGCGTGTGTTACACGGCTTTAAACCAGTTTCTACCAAGGTAACCTTGGTAGAAGCGAGCTGCTACACGGTGTCAAACAAGCCCATTTGTTTGTTATCTGCCGAGGGCGTTTAAGGTCATACGGAATTCGGTATAAAACCACTGTCTACATGGTTTTAAACCGTCCTTTAAAACCGTGTACCTAGCACACGCATCAATGTGACAGCAGTGCTCTCGGCCGATTGCTCATTAGGTATAATCGCTTGATGATATATGTACCTATGCTCGCCCAGCAAGAAGGACGGAGTTATGCGTTAGAACGAGCAAGATTGTCTTGTATCTCACTCTAACACATAACTTCGTCTAACGTGTAAATATCAAGGCATTTGACTGTTTCCATATTAGTTATTTTGATATATCTCTATATGTTTATATAAGTAAGTAATTTATTTCATTTTCCAATGTATGAGGAAATAAAACACATACCTTAACCTAAAAAGTGTTTTTATTTATATAATAAGTACAAAATCAAAAAAAAAAGATCAAAAATGAAGAGCCCAAAGGCAATGGCTAAGCCAGTACTTTTATAGGTAAAAACGACCATATTTAGCTCAGCTCGTCTGAAAAAAAAGAAGTGTAAGTTAAGTGTTAGTTAAGTTGAACTGTAACTGAATATTTGAAATATGTGTATCTGCGATGTTCATCCATCTATTTGTCTATCCATTTAAACCTTTGCGAGTTCGAACGTTAACGAATAATAAGTATTATAATTAGGAACCTTATGTATCTGCAACTGCCTACCAACGTTTGAATTTAAATGGATAAACAAATAGATGAAGATCACATACACACACATACCTACCTATAACACTGAACTGAATAACTTAAGGTTTTAATAGTTTATAGGTACCTTTTTTGGCCTTGCTAAGGCGAAGCCGAGCCAACTCCGCATTCGCCTTTGCCTCCTCAATTTTTTGGCGGAGGAGCTCCATCTCCAGCTGATGAAGCTCCTCCAGCCGCCTCTGCCTATTGCAGGAATCCTCATTAAGGACCTGCATTTTTAGTTTGACCAACCCCCCAGCCCCGCCGAGCCTATTAGCCTCTGCATTTGTAGAAGCTGGCGGCGCCGTTGTGGACGCGTCAATCGTCTCCATTTGGTCCGGAGTAAAAATTGGTGGGCCGGAGAGCTGGTCTTCCTGGACGACCACTACTACTGTGGGTTCTGCCGAATCTGAAATATAATCAAACTCAAATGTGTTAATTTTACTAAGTAAACGACATTACAGACTACTAGAGTTTATTTTTTTATGTTACCGGTATAAATAAGTACATAAGCGTGCCCGGTAAAAAAAAGTTTCACATTTGCAGCGCTAAATGTATATTAATTTGGTGTTTCGTAGCAATTATTGCGTTGGTCGTGTTTATTGACATAGGCACTGACTGACCTGAAAGGTATGCCGAGTCCGAGTCCATTGCGCCAGGAACTTCCACCAGCAGCGACGAGTTGAAGGCCGCAAGGTCGGGGTCAATCTCCGCGGCGGCTGCGGGCGGCCCGCCCCCCGTCGCCAGCCGGTGTTGGCGTTCCCGGGTCAATGCATCTCGCTGCCTCTGCTTGATGTTCGTCCACAACCGCCGCAACTGCTTGGATGTGGCCTTAAATAAGTGCAAGTGTGTTGTATTATAAGTATTTTAAAACTCTTCTTGATGATACTTACCCTTATTACCTAAGTAGGTACCTATTAGTTATTATAAGTAGGTCCGTACTTACCTGGACTTGGGCGAGTGGACTGGCGTTGTACTCCACCGCAATTTGGTCCCAGGCCGCATTCTTGGCACGGACGGTTGTGCCGTCTGTGCTTTTGTTTTCTATTATCATATGGTGCTTCTTTACAACGTCAATGAGTAATTTTTTTTCCATTGTGGAAAAGAAAAATTTTCTTGTCTCCATCATTTATGTACTTTTCGCGCTATCGCACTTCGCTATTGTGAAAAACTTGCAGGCAAACGAAATGAATTTCCCGCCAGGCGCGTTTTGTTTTCCAATACAAAATGAAATATGTACTTAATACTTAGTCATAAAAGTATTTTAAGCAATTATTTTAGAATAATAAAAAAATTATATTACGGTTTTCAAAAACATTACAAAGTTTAATTGAAAATAAATAAATCTTTTTGCAATATTAAAACGTTAAAATCCATGCATGCGTCTGTGACACAGAATAGCTATGTCTACACCTGTGCGCTTTCATGTTCAACTTGCGCATTTCTCTGACGCATGCCTCTCCAACCACAGCGCATGCAATAACGCATGCTCTCAAACAGGTTTGACAGCAGCGCATGCCCGTAGCGCACGCTGGTCCGTCACCGTTGGGTTGATACGTACGCTGCATGCGTCAAGCGCACAGGTGTAGACAATAAGCTGCATGCGTCTTAAAGCAATCAATATTGAATGCGCTTTACGCAAGACGAATCGAAATTTGAAAGCGCAAGTTGAACATGAAAGCGCACAGGTGTGGACATAGCTTATAAGTACTTTAATAGAAACCGGACTATAAGAAAGAGCAAAAGACGTATATTTGACCTTTTTCTAGTTATGGTATTCATAACGAGTTAAAAAGAGATGTTCTTATAGGTATTCTTTCGTTTTACTTCGTGTTGCCTAAAGGTTTTAGACGTCAAATTTGAATGAACCATTGGACCGCAACACGAATCTCCAGTACTACCAAGTGAGGTCTGTGAGTTTTCAAATGTCTACTATAATCATAATTACCCCAAATTTACATTTTTATTTATTTATTAAAAATAATCACACAGCATAACAGCATAAAACTACAGCAGTGTGAATTACATACTATACAAAGCAAAAAATAACAAAGACAATATATATTATGATGACATTGATGTCATATTTAGGCCGATGAAGGGAGAACATCCATCCTCTCACAAAACTTCAAGCATTCATCACACATCACCTTCCACCTACACGCAAACAAATCAAAATCTGGGGCAGACTCCAGAAGCGCATTTAGCTGATGCAAGCCGCGAACCAGCGGCGATTTAGTGCGAGCTACAGTGCGCGTCGCAGGCGCCGCCAGCAGGCGGCGGCAGCGTGGGCGGAAATCAAATTTCGTCAAAGAGGGGATATATTTAAATGAGTGTAAGACAATATTAAATAAACATTATTTTTTATAATTACTTGAATTTACATACATGAAATAGTTTTATAAAACCGAAACATCATGCATATATTCTTATATTCATCATATAGTTTCATTTATATTCTGCCAAACACCATGAATAATTAAAACGTTTTATCATTTCATCATCATTTTTGGATTTATCTAATTATAATCTGTGGCCCAATCATGCAAAAAATGTTATTTTGATTTATTTTTGTAAATAGATAAATTTACGTGTATGTGTTCCTACTTTGTGATTTAGTTTTAAGCTGATGGCCTAGAAGCCAAAGCTCAAAATAATAATTAAAAAAAATCAAGGATCAAGGTTGGGATGCGTTTCTCGAGTCCGACTCAGGTGATATTAGTTTATTAATAAGCGGCAATCCTAATCCTAGGATCACGTATTGAGTCGGTCTCGTAAAAGAGCGTATCAACGATGGGGTTGAGATGAGTCTATTAATACGGCCCTTAGTTACTTTGACATCATACCATTATTCTCGACGACGGACGGACCAGCGCTGTTGTTGACAAGGCACTTAATAAAGCACAAGTTTTTCGCAACATATCTAAGGAATGTTCAAAAACCGACTATAACTGTTATAAAATAGGCCTCCTGAATAAATTCTCTATTCCACGTTACATTTAGTAATAACGTTTTAATTATTTAGTTATTATCATTACCAAATTATTACCGTAACTAAATAATGACGTTATTTTATTGTTGGTTCCGCCCATATGTCACCTCGCGCACACAGACGCAAGACGTACAGTTGCGGAAACCAGCCAGCCCGCTACAAAATACAAATAAAATCATTGATATGATTATATCATTTACCTAATTCATCGTCACTAGAGTAGGATAATGTTAATACAATAAGTATTTGAAGGAATAAACTTGAACCGCCGTTTTATACAAGTAGGTACAGTCAATGTCATAAATATGACGGTACCTACACGTTTAGTACCTTGTCACTTTAATCGCTGTGACATTCATATATGGCAGTTTAAACATGACATTAAGTAGATTTTATTTTACATACAGCTTTTATTTATTATTAACCAGTTTTCCGCCGCGATTCCGTCTCCGGAGAGTCAGTACTTTCGTTAAAAGTACAGATAAAGTTTTTATTACGTATCATGAAGGGATAGATATTTCCAAAAAAAATTGAAGTATTTTCCAAACACGCCGGAAGATATATTTTTTGTTTAAAACAGCGGCCTAAACCCTGACTTCGAGAATGGCCGCGTCTTCCACCCCACTTCCACCCTATCAGGGGATAATTATTACCAAAACAAAAATTAAAACTGTCTTCAAAACCCAATAGCATGAAATAATGATTGGTCTTTGATAATTTTAGTAATACGAAATATTAGGTGCGGCCACCAAATAGGCAATTTCAAAGAAACCTATCATTCTTTCATGCCTTTTAGTGGGGTTTGGAAGACGGTTATATACATATATATCGAAGAGCGACATTAGTATAGGAGCTCAACGGAACAATTGTGTTACCGGAAGGCGACACCAGTGCCCTCTGCAGCCTTTTGGCGCGTTCGACGGAGTCTTGGCGGTTACTCCAGCCATGCAGGGTGACAAAAACACTTCTACTTGAGACACCATCCAATAAACACTTCTGCTTGAAAGTACGTCCAGTGAACACCTCTGGATGGAACTGCTCTTTGTTTTCAAGTTACGTTTGTAGGGAGTCAAGAAAGTCCGCGTGAGAAAGAGCCCAAGCAAGTATTGCGCGCATCTCCCGAGATTCGGTCTCTTATGCCGCGAGGCAGGAAGAACCATGGGTTGGTAGTGGGACTGGTAGGGCTACACTGTTATTACGTTATACTTGACGTGTTACTGTTAATTAAAGTCAGTGAAGATTTAATGTATCGAGTTTAATGTCCATCAAGGAAATAAACCTACCTTCTTCTATTTTGTGTCCTATTTGCTTCGACCCTCAACCAATTAGAGCCCAAGATGTCTGGCCATTACCTGAAGGTTCCTGACATATCTAGCTGGAGCCCCTCTGTGCCTCCCTATATATATATTTTATTTACCTCTGAGAGTGTGAAAAGGGGGCTATTTTCGAATTAGAAACCGAAAGTAAGGCTTGCTGGGCTTCTGCTTCTATGACGTCAGAGCTTCTGGATATCATTACTTCTAGTGTTATGGAAGAAACTCGATGACCCTTTTTGTCCAGCTAGATCGGGGTTTCCTGTCACAGGCCTCTTCAGCTAGCATTACGCGTCTGCGCCGCTCCGTCCGATTGCAACGTCTATCCTATCAGTGATGTATCGGCACATTGATTCTTATCTCTACGTACCTTGTTTATGTAAACACACACACCCACAGATACACATGGCGTTGCTTCCCAAGTGGACGGCAAGGGCGTCCTAATGTGACATTGGTTGTACTTGGTTTGTACGATAAGAAAGTACTTAACAAATAGTGAATTATTGTAGCACGCAGAAAGTAGATATTTTATTTATTAAGAATAAAAATAAGAATAATTTATTGTATAACCATGTCAACATCAAGATGGATAAGCTCCTAAGATATTATTGCTCCAAGTGCTGACTCTGACAGTCTAACAGCTTATTTGTCTAATAATTACTGCTACGGTTAAAAAGCTTAAGAATATGTACTTACAAAAATATTATTTGTTGAAAAAGGGTAAAAATAAAAATCGCCTTTTTCTGAAAAATATGCCGATGCGTTTGGTATCGCAGAGACACGCTACTGTTCGTGGCAACATATTCTACCTTAAATACACTACCATATGTTTGAACACTGCTGGACCTAGGTAAATATAAAATAAAAATCCCTACTGATGATGATGAAGATGAGCACTGCACGGTAGATTGTTGAACTTTTAGGTAAAGTTGTGTTGTTAATATTAATAAAGCAATAAACCAAGGACGCACACAACAACAACTAATACACCAAAAACTATAAAATACTTTTAAAATTATTTTTAATTTATTAAAACATCATCAAAATGTATTATTTAATTCGGGCTATTAGATTTCATCTAGAGATGCAACGAATATTCGGACACTATTCGGCAACGAATAGTCAGTACCTAGTTAGTTTCGGTGTAAAAACCGGGCAAGAGCATGTCGGGCCGCGCTCAGTGCAGGGTTCCGTCGCCATTACTACAAACAAATACAAATGAAGTGCACCGGCAAGAGCGCGTATCTTCGTGGTCCTTTAGTTGAGAAGCGCAGTTTTTCGGCAATAACTCATAAACGGTATATCCCTGTGGTATATCCGGTCACGTTGATTTTTTTTTTGATATTTTTGGACATACAGTTTAAAATATAAAGGGGGAACACAATTAATGCCACTTTTGGAGCGATTATTTCCGAAAATATTCACTTAATCAAAAAAATGCTGAGAAACCTTAAAATGTCTTGAACTGTCGAAATATGTGCCACACGTTGATGTTTGCTGAAAAAAAACTTTCAGCTTCTGTTATACGTATGGAGTGCCCCCCCACCCTAGAAATATTTATTTTTGTTATTTAACTATACCAGACTAAGGTCGCAGTTCACCAACAGTTAAACAGGCGATTAGAGGTTTGACGGCTGTCAAAATGTATTGACTAACAGCCGATTAAGATTTAACAGTCCGTTAAATTGGTTGGTGAACTCCGACATAAGTTGCAGCTTATACGAGTACAAGACCTATACCTACTCCAAATTTCAACAATATACATGTTGTAGTTTTTGAGTAAAATGTCTGTGACACATGACTGACGGACGGACGAACATGATGAAACCATAAGGGTTCTGTTTTTGTCATTTTGGCTACGGAACCCTAATAAGGCCGAAATAAATAGGAAACCTTATAATAATTGATAAAATAATTATGACCAGTTTAATCGTTCACAATGTTTAAACATGTTAAAGTCAAAATTTAATATTGAAAACTAGAAGCAGTCCATTGTTAGATTGATTTCAAAAAGAATGACATTAAGCAATTGATTTCAAAATAAATCGATTAAGGAAATCATGATTCCATGTAATAATTATTACATCAATCGCGATTACAAAAAGAATCATAAAACATGATTGACTAAATCGTTAATCCTGATTAAGCACCGTTTCAATTAGGTACTTCGATGTGGAATGCGGCTCAAGTTAATAAGTGTTGTACCTCTATATTATGTATTAATTTTAAGCTGAGGGGGGGGGGGTTCTACTTTGGATTTAAGATAGCGAAACTGACTTATGAAAATACCGTCATGGGTATCATTTTCCTAGATTTTGGGGACGTAGATTTCGAAAATTATGTCTTTGGAAGTCAATATGGAGGCCATGATGTTTTTGATAAATTCGTAATGGGTGTAATTTTCTTCGTTTTTAACCGAATTCAAAAAAGGAGGAGGTTCTATGTACAGCGCCGGCGCCGCCACATAACGACACCGCGTCGCCGCGTACGCACGAAAATTCAAATTAAACTGATCGCGTTCGCTTCATTTCACGCCGCGCCGCGCGCGTGCGGTCATGGAGTTCCAAATACCTACCGAATCTACCGAGTCTACCGAATCTTTGGCACTCAAGTATTTTTTGTTATTCCCAAGCGAGATAATCAGTCAGATAGTCAGTGAAGCTATATATTTTTTATTGATACCTAATGGGTTTGCTCTCGACTAACTCTTGCCCTTGGAGGATGAAGATATTGATTTTTATACTCGCATATTAATTTAAGTATAATGTTGGCCTATCAGTGAAAGAATTTTTAAAATCATTTCAGTTACCCCCAACATACGTACCTACATAGGTACAAACACTTAATTCCTTTACCTTCTTTTTATACGGTATGACTTTTATGAAAAATATAAAAAAAACAAGATATATAGCAATACGTTTATTAAAGCGTATAGGTATAAAGCGTATGGCCACGCGCGTCAGGGTAGCGCGGTCACGCGCGCGAGAAGCGCAGCAGCTTGGTGAGGGTGGAGCGCGTCTCGGGCGTCTCCCGCGCGAGCACGAAGTCGTCCCGGTACTGCGCCCAGGCCGCGTGCCTGCGCAGAGTTCAGATAACAGTCGGCGGACGACAGGACAGGGTTCACATTATTGCATTCAGGGATCGACGACCGGTGAAATGACTAGCACATTCGCGCGCTCCGGCGGTGGTGAGACTGTATATGTTTAGGTATATATATGCCACGGAGCCGGCTTACCGTCGGGTAGCCGGTGTGCTCTTTCGGCTTCCGGCGTCGTTAAAAAATGGCTAGGCTTGCCTATTCTAAATTATGGTAGAAACTTTCCGCACGACCGTTTTTGACCATTTTACTTATGCCCAGGTAAATTTACTCAGCACACTACAGCACAAGACAAGAGGAATGAAGCATCGGCACTTAATGAACATCACAAACTTCACTAATGATTTTTTTTATTGTGTGCATGGTTTTAAGAAATATTAGTGTCTTATTAGACAAGGCAGTGTACTCACCCGCGCGTGACGAGCGAAGTGACGAGCGTGGCCATGTCCTGCAGGTGCAGGTCGCCGTGCCTGCTCTCCAGCACGGTGCACAGCTGCTCCATCAGCCACGAGCCACCGAGTTTCTGCCCCCACGCTATGAACCCTGCATCGAGAATTATAGTTGGCAATCAGTCAGACGCATGAGCTACCTAGTTGCGTTATGTTTTTTTTTTAACACCTAACAGGCAGGGATGGCATCTGCGGTGAGCATTCCTCAAAGTCAGGAACTTCGAAAATATCGGTCTAACCTATAGATTGCTAATTAACGCAGGTCTTGAGCGTTTTAATCATAGCCGTGGCATGTTTTTACTGTTACCTTCGACGCAGGCGGTGAGCACTAGCGTGTCGGCGTGCGAGCCGAGCGCGGTGCCGCCGGGCCCGTCGAGCTCCACGCGGCCCGGGTCCAGCTGCCCGCCGCGGCACGCCTGCACCAGGAACAGCTTGGGCTTGCCCACGAGCCCCTCGTGCCCGAACTGCAGCGGCTCCACCAGCTCGCGCAGGTTGTACGCGCGGTCCGCCGCGTGCAGAGTGCCGCCGCAGTCTCCGTGCGTCATCACAGCCACGCACACGCACGACGTGGTGCGGTACTTGTGCTCTTTATCCGCACTAACTGCGGAATGGCGAGTGTTCACTCAATCCAATCTAATTATATATTTGTAGGTAAATTATATGTTGGATATTATGTCATGTGTAAGTACTAATTAATAAATAAATAAATAATTATGATTAATGGGTGTTGCTGTAAGTACCTATACATATAAACATTGAGGTGGAACATTTGTACGAAGTTGAGTGTTGGAACATATCTAACAAATCATATTATGAGTCACTCATCACTACTTTTCGGACTTACATTTTTTTATTATATCGGTGATCTGGTCAGCGCTCTTGTTCACATAGGGCATGACGTCGAAGCCAAACGACCTGAAGACCCTCGTCAGCCGCTCCTGGTCTTTATCGTTGCTCGGAAGCGACTCCAAACTCTCTCTGCGCAAATCAACAAACCCGTTAGTAAATATGATTATCAATCCGCAATAAGTAGGATTACAATATTTGTCTAAAACAATTAACAGAAAATATTAGACATCTCAATAGTAAAATGTGTATGTATAATTAATTGTATAGTAGAAATGGTTGCATAGTATTGACTTGACTGGTATCGACGATGAAGTGTAATGAACTCCTATCTACCTCTTAGGTAGATAGGAGTTCATTACATTAAATTTCGTCGTCGGTATACGATAATCCGAAAAGAAAGCCGATCCGGATCCTTTAAACAAATACATATATTATAAAAATGATAGTAAATTTCAACCTTTTTTATGAACGCTAAAACTTCGCTAGCAAAGCAGCGGGCAAATATTAGTTAAATTATTAATTAGTTGAGTTTCTTGCGGCCCACTCCTATCTATTTTATTTTCTTTCTTATCTTTAATAAACAAATGTAATAAATGTTTGGTTACGTGGTTTCACGTCGGTTGTCTGAGAGAGACAGACGAGGCCCGCGTGATGTGTACACGACTGCTGCCATTTGTTAAATCTGTTCAATAACTATTGGTAAAAAGCTGCGTTAAATTTCACCAACCGCTCACGACTTCACTTTACAGATGGCTCCCTGTGATGATGGTGGGTGTCGAGGTCGGACAACTTATAGTTTGAAGATCAACAGCAAAGCACTGCTCAGGCACTAACCTTCGGAACTTGGTCACATTGAACTCGCGGTTGTTAAAGATGAACAGGAACTTGTCCCGGGTCATGTCGTAGTGCTCCAGCTCGGCCGGTGCAGGCGGCGCGGGCGCGGGCGCGGGGGCGGGGGCGGGGGCGCCGCGGCGGGCCTCCTGCGCTGCGGGTCTGGACAGAGTGACGCACATTATATATAATCTTCAAATCATATACTTCCACTGTTGGACATTGGGCAAGTGTCTCCACGACAGTCAGTTTTTCTCCTACTCGCATCCATCGGTTTCCCGCGATGTTCACCAGATCAGAAGTTGGAAGTTGTGGGAAGCCGACCAACGCATCGCCCTCCGCCCGGTCCGCGGTCGCCGCTCTGGAACCTTTTCGCCCCGACGGCCGTTAGTTCTGCGAGCGATGTGCCCTACCCACTATCACTTGCATCGTAACTTACTCCAAAAACAATAATTATCAGCTAATTTTCTATCTTAATCTTTAGTGATTTTCAGTAGGTATAAACATTTTATTCGCCTCCCAACAAATTTAACCTTTACGTGGTTGAACAGACATTTTAGTCTTCGAAAAAACGTTTTTAATACAGTTGCTCAAAAAGTGGTACTTTTCGTAGCTGTATATCGTGCTCGTGCGGAAAGTTTGTTTTCGCGAACTAGTGCTTTTACTTTTCAATTTTTTTTAAATTTATACTTGTTCCAATTCATGACTACTTATTGATGAGTGTTAATATTAGTTTCCTTTGAGCATCGTAATCAACATAAAAACCTACTGTTAATGTAAGAATACGAAAAATATACATATTTCATATTTTATTACTTATCTCTTCATCATTACAACACGTTTATTTTTTAATATTGAATATTGAAAAACCGTTCTTAATAAGTTGTCTGAATGGAACGGAATAGCTGCCGAAACGCCTGTCAACATTTTTGACATTATGAAGAGGCGTTTTTTCTTACTGCAAGCATTTAAAGGCAACATTCGAAATTGTTTTTATAAATATGCGATACACAAATAATCGTAAATAACAATACTTAGGTAATAAAATAATAGTTCAATGTTTTATATTTACAATTGTTAACGTCTTATATAAAATGCATTTGAAAAAAAGACTTTCATTGAAGTGGGTTCAATAATAATAACAAAATCCATTCTATTAGTCGAATAAAAGCTAAAAAAACACCTCTTCATAATGTAAAAAATTTTCACTGCGAAAGATCGAACTTACAACGAATTTGTTTACCAATCTTAAGTTTTCAAAAAGTTGCTTATACGAGTAAAATGAGTGAATCAGAGTTTGAAATTGATTTTTTTTTTCGCAACTGTGTTAAAAAACGTCGTTCGATACACGTGCGGAAATGTCATTCTTCACTCGTCCCGAGTCTTGCCACTTGCCTACGGCTCGTGGCAAGATATCTCTGTACTCGTGAAGTAATGACATACATTCCGCACTAGCATCGAAATGTACTATTTCTCAAACATGCTCAGAAAGGATGGCATTTCTTTTGAAAAACGAAGACGCGAAGGGCCTCATTTTCTTCCTAGGAGTAAAATAAACGTATAAAAACCCATTTTTGTCCGCTGAGATATTTTTTTTAAAGTACTGTCAAATGCATACAGAATAGAAAGGACCAAGAAATAAATCTCTTACAGCCAAGGCAACTGCTCGTTTTCGTAGCACAATGCGTGTGTTTTCTTCTTTTTAAATTTCTTTAAAATTGTCTATGGTTAGAAAAAAAAATTAAAAACAAAAACTTATTGAAATTTAAACGTAGAACTTACTGTTGTTGTGTAAAAGCTACAAACATCAAGTCCTCGGCACTTCACGGTATTAAATTTGAATTCTATTGCTGTCAATATTATGTCAAATTCTACAAGTGTGAAATGGTTGAATTGGATCCTTTTCCCTAAGTTACGTCCATTTGTCTACCACAAGCCCTGAAATATCAACATCTCAAATTCAACAGACAAACATAAATGTTCCTGGAAAACCCATAACAATTTCGTTTACAAATTGTCCTAATATGACTCACTGATCACTTTTAATATTAATTTTACTTTTTACAAATATATTTGTATCATTTCCTCACGTGTTTGAGAAAAGCATTATATATGCCTCGGCGGAAACGGGGGGATTGCCTGACTCGTATTTTAGCAGGCCTCGCTATTGCTCGGCCTGCTAACCACCTCGTCAGGCAATCCCTTACTTTCCGCGCCTAGGCAATAATGTACTATTCTTGTATGGGGAGTTCCCTTATTATTTTACATTTTGACATTTTTATTAGGTAGTTGTTAGGGAATCCGACGTTATAGGTATCGCATATTCTGCGACCAAAATCAACGGGCTATCGCATATGGCCCCAGAAGATACAGCTGTTAAAGGACAAGCGGACGCGCGGCGGCGGTCGGACGGTCGGACGGTCGGACGGACAGCGCGGGCTTGTGTAATAGGCGTTTGATAAAAACCGATCAAGTGCGAGTCGGACTCGCGCACCGAGGCTTCCGTATTTAAGTCCATCGTACTTCAACATTATACCTTTTTATGTACTTTGGTCAATTACTCGAAAACTATAAATTTTAAACACTTCATTTAATTTTTCCCATACAATATAAATAATTATTTTTCCCACAAACTTCAGAGATAAGGGGGGGACGGTCATTTTTTGAACATTTTTGGTTATTAATCAAAAATTACGTCACAAAAAATTTAAAAAAAAATGTTCTGAAATGTGCAGATTGAGTCCTTGGTTTCATATGACACTCCATTTGCTATAATCAAATCACTTTCATTTTTCAACCCCCCATTCTAGACCCCTTTTCAATTATTTATAAAATTAATTTCATATTTTTTTTACTAAAAACAGATGCGGGCAAGCAAGTTATACAACTATGCCAAATTTCAAGTTGATAGCTTGTGTAGTTGCTGAGAAAAACTGCTCTGACATACAGACAGATAACGAAGTCTCACCATAACCATTTTGGTACGGAACCCTAAAAATGAATGAAAACTCCAAAAAAATCATTAACTATTTAGAAATTGAACCTTTGCTTGTACATCTTTGAAGTGGCTTCCTTTGTGAACAACCACCAACATCTCTTTACGACAAAATATCAAGTATTTCACTTTAACATGCGGCTCCCGAGCCGACCAGTACTCCCCAAATGTAAAACTGATTTGTATCGCAAAAACAATACAAACAATACCAGGTGGCAATACAATCTACAATAAATTACCAAATAGCCTGAGAGAACTACCAAGGAGTACATTTAAAGTTTTCTTCCTTAAAGGAAAAAACGTTTTATTCAATTGAATAATTTTTAGAATAAAAATGTATACTGATATCCAAATTCACTTCATATAATCTAATCATTGCAACAGTTGCCGAAAGATAACAATTATTTTATTTGTTGTAGAAATACAAAATAGTAGTTTATGTGAGTCAATTACAAACATTAACCTCCCTAATGGGCAGTCGGGTAAAAATATAAACTTACTGATCCATTATTACTATCGGTGCACCGGTGAACCGTGTTCACAACAACAGGGTGCTCGATTAAAGACGGTGCGCAGGCGTCGGGACGGTGCGTGCGGCGCGGGCGTTAGCGGCGGACTGGCGCGAAATTCGCGAAACACTAACAAGTTAAAAATAGCGATTAACATTATCACTATGCAAACGGCCCGCGCGAGGACCACGCGCGGGATGGATCCTCCCCGGCACTCCGGCTCCTGCCTGTTGCCTTTCGGCAGCGGGCGTTTATGCGGAATTGTTTTATTTCCTTCTACCAGAGGCCGTGTCTATCTAACAATCAGCCAACTATCAGAAATGGAATGCGCTTGGTAGGCGAGGATGAACGCCCTGGTTCACCCTCGGCTACCAAGAGGGTCCCCTGATCCTGGCACAACGTGGTAAGTGTAACCCAGTGCACCAAGAGCTGGAGTCCCTGGAATCATTCCAGATAGAGAGCAATATTACGAGCCCTACATCCCATGATATCACACTTATTTATTAATTGCACAAGGTAAATCAGATATAAACATGGGCCTTGTTAGTTATGATTATGATTACAATAAATAACTTTTTGCCTAATTTACTTATTTAATTGCTTAGTTCCATCGTTTTTGGGTAATCGACATCTAAAAGGGTAAAAAGGGGATATAAGTGTATAAATGAACTTAACTATTTTCAAACTAAGGTACTTACATAGAAAATGTATAGATAGATAGTGTTGAATATAATAAGCCCCGTAGTAACGTAGTGATTTACTAACACCGGATCCAACGAAATCAATACCAGTTCAAGTAATGGGGTTGTAGAGGGAAACGAATTCTACGCGAACGAACGTCCTCTAGTGGAAAAAAAAAGCATGCTGCATAAAGTCAGGCCCTTTGCCAAGAGGCAGAGACGGTGCCGGTGTGTCTGGGGCGATCCGTCCAGCGCAGGCGCATGTCGACACAGCACAGGCCGCTAGTTTGACGTGAATCTCGAGACAAAACGAGCGGACAAAGCCTTGATTGTGTGTGTGTGTGTGGTCGCGCCGCCGCTGCCTGGTATCGCGTGCGAGTCAGCGGCCGGCGCCGCGCGCGCCAGTCCCCCGCCGGCGCCCGCGCCGCTCGCTCCGCGCACGCCGCCCCGCGAGTGTTGTGCCGGCTCTGCACCGCTTCGACTACTCTATAGTACCACCTGCGCGGCCTTCATTCTAGGCCGCCTCTATCCGTTATTGAACAAGCGTAGTAAGTTGTCGCTTAGGAATAAGTTGACAATTTACAAAACGTGCGTTCGCCCCATACTAACGTACGCTAGTGTGGTCTTCGCTCATGCGAATCCGACTGCTCTGTACCAATTTCAGGTACTGCAGAATCGTTTCTTGCGCAGAGCCGTGGGAGCTCCCTGGTTCATGCGCAATATCGATCTTCACCACGACCTCGGTCTTCCAACCGTGGCCAAGTTCATGAAGGACGCCTCTCGGCGGTTCTTCAACAACGCTCCTCACCATCCGAACCCTTTACTACGCTCTGCCGTAGACTACGTCCCGCTCGTGGGCGTACCCTCTCGGAATAGGCGTCCCCGACATGTACTTACCGACGACGACGATCCAATCACGGCTGCCCTCGCAGCCAGAAACGAAATTCGAAGCCCATCTGTCTCACAGGGCAACAAATATAAATGTGAATCAGTATGTCATCGGGAGACAGAATAGATGGATACTTGGTTAGTTTATATTTCATATTAATATATAATACTAGCCATATTTTAACCAAACAATAAGATTTTTAACCCGAAAACCAATCACAAAAATGGTTTGTTATCTCCTTGTGCAGTCTTGCTGAACTCATATACCACTACTAGCATTACTAGCATTTGCCTGTGACTTGTCCGCGTAGAAGTCGTTTATCGCGGAAAAAAAGTAGCCTATCTGCTATTCCAGACTACAATCTCTGTGCCAAATTTAATTTAGATCCGTTCAGCTGTTCTGACGTGATTGAGTAACAAACATCCATCCATCCAAACTATCGCATTTATAATGGTAGTAAGATAAGTAGGATATTATTATATACTGGGATAGCAGGCTAGACATTTATAATGTGTTGAGTGGAGACCTTCGCCAGCAGTAATAATAGTAATATTATGTAATATATGCGCGTGCTACACGGTTTCAAACCATGGTTTCAAACAGGTGGTTTGAAACCGTGTAGACAGTGGTTTTAAACCAAATTTCGCATGACCTTAAACACCCTTGGTAGATGTCAAACAAATGGGCTTGTTTGAAACCATGTAGCAGCTCGCTTCTACTAAGGTCACTTGGTTTAAAACCATGGTTTCAAACCGTGTAGCACACGCAATAGGCTGATTATGTTATGCAGGTATGTTAAACTAGCTTTTGCCCGCGACTCCGTCCGCGTAGAAGTCGTTTATCGGTTTTCCCTTGGGAACTACCAAATTTTCACACATACAAACACACAAACTTTATAATATTTGTAGGATTATAATAT
The DNA here is from genome assembly GCA_963241965.1 of Tortrix viridana. NCBI lineage: Eukaryota > Metazoa > Arthropoda > Insecta > Lepidoptera > Tortricidae > Tortrix > Tortrix viridana. The sequence continues at coordinate 13,646,597 of OY725186.1, forward strand.
GTATAAGTAAAGATTACATACTTAACAAGTACAAGTGTGTCATTTGTTTGTGAAAATGGAACAATAAAGATGTTCAGTAATCAATCATTGGTCACCAGAATAATCATTACAGACGATTAAAGTAAGATTCATTTTAATTGACACTTTTTATATCCTGTTAATGTGTTCTGTAGGGGATCATCTGCACGGAGGCGCCGCTAAACAAGCGAGCCGGCTCCAAGGCGAAGGAAACGGGTGGACACGCCACGAGTCGAGGAACGCAGCTATCTCTGGCCTTACTTATCATCATTATGATATCCAGAATTATACCAGAACATTATTTTATTGCATATGAAATTTTTCCTCTTATATTGGGGTTAATTAGCTTTATTTATTTATTAATTTTTATTACATACAATGTAAGCTTACGATTCCGAGACGCGCATACGAGGGTCGTTCCGAAAGTTTATAGCTGTGCCAGTATTAATCGTAATTTAATTTTTTTGTTGATACATTCATAAAACGAAGTCGATGTTGACGAAGAACCATCTTCAGACTTCACTAACGCCGCACGTGATATATACGTGTGGCGCTAGTTAGGAGTTTGAATGAAAATTAAAAACTTGTGTCCTAAATGAAATGTTTTTTTTATACAATTTCTTATGTTGAAATTAAAAATATCACTTGAATAGGTAATTTAAAACCGGTCAAATGCGAGTCGGACTCACGCACTGACAGTTCCGTACACATTTGGCCGGTTTTATGAACATTAGGAATATTATAATTAGTGCTGCTACCCGTGCGAAGCCTAATGCGGGTCGATAGTTTCTAAAAAAAAAGAATACTTGCTTAGGTATATGTTTTCAGTTAGCTCAGTAAATTATTCCTTGCAGCGTTTTTTAAAATGAACATATTCTTTCCTGGCTTTTAAATGACCGGTGTTGTAAGTTATTTTATAAGCGCCAGTTGCCAGCCAAGTTGTTGCTTTTATACAAACTGTGGGGTTTGAAGCTAGTTATGGGTCCCCGAGACGATCATTTGCGATAGTCAATATTAATGACGCATTGTTACTTTTCACTTGCCCATCATTTGAAACCTCCAATAGGTACGTCATAGTGGACCTTAACTAAGGGGTAGTTAGGGTCCATTGTTATTTTCTATATACTTTGGATCTTTTATTTACATTAGCATCTATAACACATAAAAAGTGTTTTTATTCCATAAGCTTTTTAATAACTTTTATTAGTAGGTAGAGTGCAACTTGTTCAATCCTCCGCGATTCACTTGATAGGGGTTGTTATACCTACTTATGGGGCTTCTAAACGGGCTACATTTTTCTGCATTTTTTTATAGCCGGAAATATATCCTAAATGATGGAGAACAAGATGCCCATCTTGTTCTGGCATACTCAGTCTAAGAAATACAGCTATTGTTCCCGGCTACAAATTGCAGAAAAATGTGGCCCGTTTATACTAAGCCCTTTTAGGTACTCAATCGGCCAGATGCCCCGAGATAATAAAATTATACTTATCGAAAACGAGCGAGTAGGACCTACGTAGCGCGTTCGCCAGGGCCTTGGGGAACTGCTATACGACGCCGGCAAGAGTGGCCAGCAGGCAGTAAGTAGGTACGCTCGCGTCAACTGGCGCTCCAGTAGGTACAATTTTAGTTTTGAAACACCAAGTCAGATCAAAATGGTAATAGTTGTGCAGTAATAATTTTTGTTATAACTGACGATACGTTTAAAAATAAAGATAGCTTTGTTCTTATACGCTTGCGTGGAGACTGACGGAGGTGCGAAGTTGTAGTTGATTGCGGATCGAAGTTGTATGCGGGGGTGAAGGTAAATAGCAAACAAGTAGTATTTTTCTAAAAAAAATTTAATAAAAAATGAACACCTACATACTTAATATTAAATTAAAGCACAAGTACAAATAAAAACTACTTCATTGCACTCTTCACGCGTCCTTATCGCCGCCGCAACCAGTTCGCCACTTTGACGGATGGCGGGGAGTTCCCCAATGGAGTGGCGACAGGGTTATCTCAAGCTCCTAAAACAATGAGAACAGTTTATTAATTACCTACCATACCACGTTCCTCTGCATGATAAGTACGTAAGGTTCAATCCGCACAAGTCCTAAGTGTAAAGTTTAAAAAAAATTAAAACTATAGGTAAGTAGGTACTTGGAGATAAAAGCACTTTTAGTGCACGGTTTTTTATTTTACTATACTGCTATACTTTGTAAACGAGTCCGGTAAAGTGCGTTTGACGAGCACGCATTTATCTAAACTTTAAAATGAAAAATAGAAATGCATCGTTGTTTAATCGACTTCATTCTAAACAGTATTGCCGTCTAATAAGTACTTATAGGTAGGTATATGACGGTGCAGGTCGCGGCGCTTCGCCGGGAAGATCGTGTGAACGTCAACCGCGCGGTCATGTGAACTTAGCCTACCTACCTACCTACTTTGTGTTTGACATAATACTTTGTCGTCATCAAACCCTCAAACCCAAACTGTAATAATTTGTAACAAAGTGAAAATAGGCACTAAAAGCGTTAACAAAATACATACCAATGGAGTTTCGGTACTCGCGAATCCGTTAATAACTACACTGCCCATTATCTCAATAATTCTCTCAGTTGCGCTGAGCGCCGGCCCTGCAGGTCCCCCCTTATTCCCTTATTTAGCGGGCCTTCGTTTTGACCCGCTGCGCCCAATTAGTCCAAATCTGGAAAACGTGGATCAAATTATATCTTGGCATGATAATGAACATGGGATCAAAACAAAACAGTTGTATATACTTACCTACATGCTGCCACTCCGATAGGTTCCTGCTGCAGCCCATATCATTTAGCTCACTAGCCAAAATTGGACCACTTGTGGTTCTCTTGCATTACCTGAAATCGACATAAGTATTTAATAGCCTGACTCTAACTGAACCGAAGAAAATGAAGTAAATAAAGTACATTCTTGTAAATAAAATTTAAGGCGCTTAGATAACAAGGTTGATTATATAATAATTCATTGCTTGTCTTACCTCGCGCCATGTGTATATTTGCGTAAAGTTTTTCAACTAGCCAGTAAAGTTTTGCTGGCGTTTATTAGATCCACTTCTATTATTCATGTTCATACTATTGTTCATAGCTGTGTTCTCGGCTCTCGCAAACAAATCTTTTTTTTTTACTTTTCCGCCAGAAAAAACTCCTGCCACCAATGTTGCTAGATATTTTAATTGAACGAAGAATTTATTTTTGAGTTTTATTTTACGTAAACATCACATAACTTAATGTAAAATAAATCTTAAATTCAACTTGCACGGAAAACAGTTTTTTCTTACTTCAATATTTTAGTTTGATGAGAACCAACCATAGACGACAGAGTAGTCACGAAATTTAGAGCTGTCATTTGAGACGTCAGATAAGTTTTAAATTTAAGTGGATTCAATTTAGGCGTATTTCCGAATACCAATTGGCGCGTAACTTAAAATGACATAACCTAAATTTACAGATTCCTAACTTAAATTTAAATTTAGAGGCCAGTGTTCCGAATTGGATCCAATATACGTATAGGTACAAGACGTGCGCGGCGGCGGCTCCGGCGGCTTTACACTACGACTACTCGAAATAACAAACGAGCGTTATTAAATCAATAGCATATCAAATTACGTGCTAACGCATCCTCCTAGCGCTTTTTCCCGTTCTTCGTCGGGGTACGCTTGATCATGATCCAGATTCGGCCAGTCTGGTTATTACAGTGGAGCGACTGCCGTCTGATCTCCGTAACCCTTATGAAAATGACGTCCCAACTAACTTCTATTATTACTCAGTACCTGGGAGACCGAGTGTCGCTCAGTTCGAAACCGAATTTTCCCGAAGATGACACTTTGACAGATCAATTTCTTAATCCAAAAACCTACGATTCGCAATTTTGTATCAAAACCGTTAGAGCTGTTTCTGAGAACACGATTAAAAATATATATTATTTACAAATATTGCTCGTAAAATAGTATTAAAGCTAAAAACCAAAATTCGATTTTATATAGCCTTTGAAACTCGTATGTTCTAGTCGAATTATGTGACCCTGATTCTTCTGGATTTGCACAGTCTACGATTAGCCGTTCCATTTTCATTTCGAATGAAACTCTCGAGCGCCCGATTCCCAAAAAATGGGTCCGCTGGACCCGCACATGCCCCGGCTCTACGTCTACTCAGGCGCCCTCTGCTCGGAACAACCTGCACCGCGCTCGCGCCACTCGTGACTAATTTACTTGCAGATTCCATTTAATTGAAATTGTCAAGTATTTGTGTGCTGGAGAGCATCCCATATTATAGCTTCTGTCCAATAAAAGATAAAAAAGATAAAAGATATTTATTCAGTAAGTAGGCCGCACGGGCACTTTTACACGTCAAAAATCTACCAGCGCTTCCCAAGAGGAGACCACTGCTGAGAAGAAGCGCCGCAAGAAACTCAACAGTTAGTCATTTTTTAATAAAAAATATAACAATGTCACTACTTATTCTAGCATTATATAAAACTGTAAAAATAATATTAAATATCTGCGTAGTTTTGCAGGAAAACATGTCAGAATGACTACGAGAAAATTTATATATATATATCACACAAAACAGTTTTGACATGTTTTCCTACATAAACCGTGTCCCCTAGACAAGATACAGCGTTTACATGATTTTTATAAGGTATGTACGAGTAGTAGGTAAGCTATTGAACATTAATCAATGGTGAATGTGACCACATCTACCATGGGTCATAGCTTTTCTTATCCTACTAATTTATCACAATAATTGCGCTCCACGCGGACAAAACTTTTGTTACAGGATTTGGCACCGAGGCCACCGAGCGTCACCACCCGACGAGCCCAGCGCCCTTGGCGGCTGTTTCTACTCCTTGACTGAGATCTAGCGAGTTTTTTAAAGTCTGAAAGTGCAATATGCTACTTTGGTACCTAATTCCTTTACCTGAACCGTGAACTAATAAGAGCACATGTTGCTTATGATATGATATGCCGTTTTTAACCTCGTGTTTTCTATTACGATGAGACCTCCAGCATGTTTGGTGGCAGTACAGGTACCGTGTGTTATCTCTGTCCAGACCCGCGGCCCGGGACGCCAACCGCGGTGCCCCCGCACCCGCGCCACCCGCTCCGCACGTGCCCGCGCCACCCGACCTGCAGCACTACGACATGACCCGGGATAAGGTCATGCTCATCTTCAACAACCGTGAGTTCCAGCAGAACAAGTTTCACAGGTCAGTGCCCGACCGTGCTGAGCCGTTGACCTCCAAACTTTTGCTATAAGCTTTTTGAACTCTGCAGAGGCACGATAAATAAAGTACATAGGTAATTAACTGCCATCATTTTAGTGAAGTTTATTAGGTCATCTGACGAAATTTGCCGCGGCCGTCTTTATCCGCTTCTTATTAAATTAACCAGCTCTAACACCGTCGTATACACGAGGTAGCAAGGTCAGCGGTAGTGCGCCACCAAGGGGTGGTACCAAGTCTTCTCAGATAACGGTCGTAAAACCATACTGCGGAAAAGTCTAAAATCAGGGTCATGTAATTAAATAAATAATATAATTGCGCAGACAACCCCCGGCGCCGCTTCTGGGCAATGACTTTGACGCAGAGCGACTGACGAGCGTCTTCGAGTCGTTCGGCTTCCGCGTCGAGGAGCACGTGAACAAGACCGCCGACGAGATCTTCGACATAGTGAATATACGTAAGTCCGGAATGGTAATAAAATACCCTCTAATAAACCAAAATTACCTACTTGCTTATTTCCCTAGCAACAACCATGCACCACATTAAGTTGTGACTCGTCATGCCACAGTTAGCAGGAAGAACCACCGCAACACGTCGTGCGTGTGCGTGGCGGTGCTGTCGCACGGGGGCAGCGGCGGCACTCTGCACGCGGCGGATCACAAGTACGGCCTGCGCGAGCTGGTGGAGCGCCTGCAGTTCGGGCACGAGGGGCTCGTGGGCAAGCCCAAGCTGTTCCTGGTACAGGCGTGCCGCGGCGGGCAGCTGGACCCGGGCCGCATAGAGCTCGACGGGTCCGTCGACACCGCGCTCGGCTCGCACGCCGACACGCTAGTGCTCACCGCCTCCGTCGAAGGTTATACATTAAACGACTACCTTGAACTTTCTGACCTCAGTATGCATATAAGTAATATAGCTACTAAATTGGGGTAAAGCAGCTGACATACAGACTACATACTCGTCGTATATTTGTTTTACAAACAAGGGCCATTCGCTCTCTATACATATATGTAGGTATAACTTAAATTCCCGTGATTCCTTAAGAGAACTTTTTAAACAAATTAATATTTTAACAGTATAGCGTCCCAATATATATATATGAAACATTATGTATGTTATTAAGAACCTAGACTCTTTCATTATGAATTATTATGATACAGGTACATAACTTCAATACTAGGAATAAAAATAAAATTGCCATAAGGAAATTTCGTGTCCGTAATGTATATAAATAATTTGTAGGTCAATGCATTCATTTTTATAATAAATTATCTGACGTAGTTTTAGAGTTAGAGCACTTAAACATTACTTGAAAAAGTTGTTGATGTCTAAAGCTAACTATAGGGTCGAGGACTATCTAATGGACAAAAATGCTTGGCCTAAATCCGAAAATTAGAAAATTTACTAATAACAACCTCATAAATAGCTCATAAAAATCATGAAAACGCTGTATCTTGTCTAGGGGACACGGTTTATGCAGGAAGACAATGTCGAAACTTTTATGTGGTCAATATGTGTTTATATATGTATATGTATGTGTAATGGATGTATATATTTTATCTTTCGTAGTAATTTTGACATGTTTTCCTGCTGAACTAGGCAGATATTTTACATTATTTTACAGTTTTATATAATACTAGAATAAGTAGTATTATTGTCATAAGACTCATAAGCTGTATTTAAAAAATGACTAACTGTTAAGTTTCTTGCGGCGCTCCTTCTCAGCAGTGGTCTCCTCTTGGGAAGCGCTGGTAGATTTTGACGTGTAAAAGTGCCCGTGCGGCCTACTTACTGAATAAATATCTTTTATCTTTATCTTTTAAATTGAGAGAATGCTCACCTGTAGATCCCATGCAGGGAACCTGAGTTTAACTGAGTTGTCGCTGTGAATGTGCCAACTATGACCCCCGGCGCAGGGTTCGTGTCGTGGGGGCAGCACCGCGGCTCGTGGCTGGTGCAGGAGCTGTGTCGCGTGCTGGAGCACCGGCACCGCGACCTCGACCTGCTGCAGGCGACCACGCTCGTCACCTCACTCGTCACGCGCGGGTGAGTAACTCTTTGCCCCTCGTGCAGTCATTCTGCCGGCCGGGACAATTTAAGACACCAATATTTTGGAACGAAGTTCCTTATCGCACATACACTTCAGACGCTTGGCGAATAAGAGCTGGGCCGAAAGAAGTGTCCGACACGACACTTTTGCTTCGAACGCGATGTTTCCCAAGGATGGCGGAGCACTGTCGAAGTATTGTCTCATTGGAGCGCATTTATGTGTTTGGCAAGCCGTGGGCATCATAATACTCATCATAACTTCTTTTCACTATTTAAAAAGGAACTTCGTCCCTACCAAGTGTTCCACAACACCTCTCGTAAAAAAAAAGCCATTATAAGGCGTGTCAGTCCATCGTTCGAAGTTCGTAAAGATTCCGATGGATGGGTTAGATGGCCACAGCGTGTGTAGTGTGCGCTTTAGGTTAGCACGTTCCGAGTTGGTATTATATGTTCGATTTTATAGTTCTGGAGCAGACGGACTCGCTGCTGCGGTTTGCCGACTGTTCTAAGCTCACGTTGTACCGGGTCACTCCTCTGCGCAGGCACGCGTCCAGCACGCTGGACCCGGGCACGGACCGCATGCGGCAGACGCCGGAGACGCGCTCCACGCTCACCAAGCTGCTGCGCCTCTCGCTCGCCGACGGCCCCGCGGACCGCTGACCGACCACTCATAGCTTTACCTTTACAGTTGAATTTGCTTAAATAAATGCTGTGCAAGTTTGTTTATCTTTTATTTAATCATAAAAATATTTAGTTACATACGAAACCTAGGTCGAAGATGATGTTTTATCGGATAAATAAAACAAAATAAGTAGTACCAAATACGAGTTACTCGAAAAACTCGCTCGCTGCCGTAATAGCACCAGCCTCCTCCAGCCTGACCGGGACCACGGCCGTGGCAACACGGTCGAAGCGTCAAAGTATTTATGTGGGAAATAACCCAGAGGTGGACTGTATATAAATCTGCCTTGCAAAGAAGTTATGAACTGAAACACTCACCTGTGTGCTGCTGCAGGCAGGGCGAGGCTCCGGAGCTTATGGTTGAAAGATTGTTGTAACTTTTATGTTTCTCTTGATTTAAAGATGCCGCGGTCGCCGTCACGGACAGGCGTTGAAGAATATGACAGTAGACTTCCTAGCGCCACGTAGCGGCTATAAAGGACACCGCTCTTGCGGCTACGTTCTTGAATAAGCGCGGAAGGGAGCGTTCACAGTCCATAAACTAAATTACAAGGCAGACTATTGAACACCCCCCACCGAAAGCAACATGAAGCTTTCCTATAAAACAAATAACCCTCCTTCGGGCAGTCGGGTAAAAACAAAAGAAATAATATCTATCTAACTAAGCTAAAAGTAATTTAAGAAATCATGACACAATTATATCTCGACATTATCCCATTTTGTCTTTCTAATTTACAAATGGCAAGAGACTGAGTTTACTAACTGGTCTCTGAAAAATATTGCTTCTAGAACGCAAAGTTACCTTTCTAACAATTCCGTCTAAGCCGGGATGAATCCGTTCTATCCTAGCAAGTGGCCAGTTGCACGAAGGAGCTTGATCATTTTTAATTAATACTAAATCTCCTACGTTGACGTTAGGCGAAGAGGTGAACCACTTTGACCTCTGTTGAAGTGTATTTAAATAATCCTGACTCCATCTTTTCCAAAACAGTTGTGAACAATTTTGCAAGTACTGCCAACGTGACATATGACTTATAGGTATGTCCTTTAAATTATATTCTGGTACAGCAGTCAGTGTCTTACCTAGCAGAAAATGACCCGGTGTCAAAATATTAAATTCGTTAGGGTTGTCGCAAGCTGGTAATGCACATAACGGACGAGAATTCATTATAGCTTCGATTTTGCAGAAAATCGTTGCAAGTTCTTCGAACGTCAAAGATTTCTCGCCGATCGCGCGCACAAGGTGATACTTTGCGGCCTTAATGCCAGCTTCCCAGAGTCCACCCATATGTGGAGCACTGGGAGGGTTAAATTTCCAATTAATTTGACGCTGCGCACAGCCGTCCAAAATACAGTTTTTATTAAAACTGTCAGACAGGAACCTTTGAACCTCGGTAAGATGTTTACTAGCCGCCACAAAGTTTGTTCCTTGGTCCGAGTAAAGACACGCGCATAGACCGCGACGAGCGACAAATCTATCTAGAGTTGCCAGAAAGCAATCTGCGGATAGTGATGACAAAACTTCCAAGTGAACAGCTTTAGTGGAAAAGCAGACGAAAAGCGCCAGATAGGCTTTATCCACCTTCGCGTTACGTCGCAAGCTTTCCTTTATGAAAAAAGGTCCACCAAGGTCCACGCCGACGTGTTCGAAAACCTTATTAGGTAACAACCGAGTTGATGGTAAATCAGCCATCTGGGGCTGAAGCAGTGGAGGGTTACACTTGTAACACACTCTACATTTAGCATGCACTGATCGGATAGCGCTACGAGCTGACAGTATCCAATAGTTTTGATTTAGAATGTTTTGCAAGGTTTGCGGTCCCGTGTGCAAATATTTTTTGTGAAAATATTCTATTAAAAGTCTCGTAAATGTACATTTCTTCGGCAACAACAGCGGATGTTTGGCGTTATAAGGTAAGTCAGCGTGAGAGATACGACCCCCCACCCTGAGAAAGCCACGTTCATCGAGAAAAGATGATAGTTTTCGTAACGAAGGTATGAATTTAACACCTTTTTTTAAAGCCTGAATTTCTTGATCAAAGTAAGTAGCTTGTACTACTTTGATCAAGCAATCATGAGCTTGATTTAAATCATTTGTAGTTAAAACGTCATTAGTTTCAATCGGAAGATCTTTTTTATACCGGCGAAATAATTTTAAAATTCGAGCTAATGTTCTTTGCAGCTTCGTATATGACGAAAACTGATTTAATACTCTATCACAAAATTCCAATTTTGTTTCCGATAATTCCTCCCTTTTAGCGACAAGACTAAAAGCGTTAGAATGCGGTTTTAATTCAGGTATATCCGATTCTTTTCTGTTGAAAAACGTAGAGACTGGCCAATTTTCCTTACTACCATATAACCACTCGGGACCTTCTAACCACTGAGTCCTTAAGCCAAGTAGTTGAGCTGGGGACGCTCCACGGGAACTTAAGTCCGCCATATTGTTCTCACTACTAACATGTCGCCATGACTCCGGTGGTATAGAATCAACAATTTGTGAAACACGGTTACACACGAAAGTTTTAAGTTTATAAGCTGCCGTTTGAATCCAAGCTAGTACTACGGACGAGTCAGTCAAAGCCGTGATACGAGTTATCTTAACGCGAGTCATAATTTCACGTAGAAATTTTATTTGTTTGCTCAAAAGAACCGCTCCCATCAGTTCAAGCCTGGGAATGGTCATCGGCTTAACCGGAGCCACCTTTGACTTCGCGATAAGCAAGCGAGCTTTAACCTGCTCTGTGTCGCGTGAAATAACGTATACACACGAAGCATACCCACGAGACGACGCATCACAAAAGCCGACGAGTTCACATTCGGTTTGCCCTGGAAGTAGTGCATGACGTTCGACCTGAATTCCTGACAGGAGAGGTAATTCAGAAATGAACTCCAGCCACTGCTTGCAAACATCATCGGGTAACTGATCGTCCCATCCAATACCTAGCTTCCAAAGGTCTTGTAAGATACACTTTGCCACGAAAGTGCAGGGTGAAATGAAACCCACGGGGTCATAGATTGATGCTAATATTTTTAGAACTGATCGTTTAGTAGTTACGACATCGCTTTTATTGACGGAAAAACTAAATGCGTCAAAACAAGGCGACCAGTGTAAACCAAGTAATTTTAAAGAAACATCATTTCGATCCTTATCAAAAGAAACTGTGCTTTCACGATGTTCTACTGGTACACGCGTGAGCAAGTCTTCGCTATTACTCGACCATTTCTTTAAGATAAAACCTCCGCTTTTTAGGAGGTCTATGAGCTCGTCTTGTAATGAACAAGCTTGTGAAAACGTTTCACATGACCAAAGAATATCGTCCATATAGACTCCCTCCCTCAAAACGTTAGCTGCTGAAGGGAAACGTTCGCCTTCATCACTCGCTAGTTGAAGTAATGTTCGTATGGCCAGATACGGACTACTGCTAACCCCGTAAGTAACCGTTTTGAGTTCGTATATTTTGATTGGTTCGTCGGTGGATGATCTAAACAGGATATGCTGATATTTACGATCGTCTTCCCTAACCAAAATAGCTCTGTACATTTTACATACGTCACTAGCAAAACAATACTGAAACATTCTAAAGTTAATAATAATCGTACTTATATCACGGTACAAGTTCGGACCAGGCAACTGAATATCATTTAAAGATACGTTGTTACTAGCTTTCGCCGACGCGTTAAATACAACACGCAAGGGCGTCGATGTGCTACTAGGTCTTAATACAGCGTGATGTGGAATCAAGTATTTACTAGACTCACTACCGGTATACTCTTCCATATGATCCAGTTTTTCGTATTCAAACATGAAATCATTGTACGCTTGCTGTAGTAATGGAGTACGCGCGAGTTTCCGTTCGACGGAAAGCAAACAATGCTCAGCGGCTGCGCGCGAGTCGCCCAGGGGCGGCGATGCGGGCATGAACAACAACGGAACTATATACCTACCGCTTTCGTCGCGACTGTGCTCATTCACGAATATCTCCTCAGCTAATTCATTGAGCGGGTTAAGTATAGGTTTGCACGGCAACTCCTCTACTTCCCAAAAGTCCCGTAACACTTTATCTAAACTGTCTTCCTTACAGACGGACAAATGAAAATTCTGCGTAGCGAGCTTGTTATCATAGCACAATTTTCCACTAACAACGAAACCAAATACTGTGTCAATAACACTCGGAATGTTCGCGTTGATGTTAATCGGTTTGTCTTTAATCAACTCTGACACAACATCATTTCCTAACAAAATGTCGACCGACGACCTTTCATAAAACAACGGGTCCGCTAAATCGAAACATTGATATTCATCCACCACGCTGAGTGGAAGCGAAATGTTCGGCATCTCCGATGAAACCTTGGCTACTACGACCATATCGACCGCAAAATTCGGAACGTCCGATTTACACGGTTTTATATTGCACGTGACTATGCCGAAATTTTTAACTATTTCTCCACCGAGGCCTGAAATAGCAAACGGACATTTTTTACGCGGTAAGCCCAAACGTTGAGCGCAACCTAATGTTATAAATGAACTCTGCGCGCCGGAGTCCAGCACTGCACGGCAGTTCTGATACTGGCCCGAGACATCAACAATGTGAGTACGCGCTGTGCCGAGCAACACACCAATGCCAACCTCACTCACGGAGTAAAGGTTTTCTTTTACCACAGCAGCAGTCGGGTCGGCACTCACGGAGTGCGACGTAGAAGGTACCGCTGCGTGCGCATTATAGCGATACGACTGCACCGGCACGGCCGATGTTCCCGAATCGCAATGTAAAAGATAGTGGTGACGTGCAGCGCACACTCCACATGACATTTCACTTTTACAATTATGTGAATCATGACCGCTCTTTAAACAATTGAAACATAAATGTAAGGTATTGACACGGTCAACCCTTTCGCGTGTAGACAGTTTACGAAACTGTTCGCATCGATAAATCATATGAGTTTGTTTGCAATGAGCACAAATGAGTTTGTTTTGATAATTATAAGCAGTATCGCTGCGTGAAGTTGTCAATCCTACTTTGGGCGAAGGCTGACTGAATCGTGACAATTTCACGTTATTGACGTTATTATTATATGACTGATAAGGCTTATTATAACCCTGCTGCGGAAAATTACTTTTATTCGGTGTGTTTGAAGGTAACTTCCCTTTGTAAGGCGTAGACCAGGAGCTAGCGCTAGGTAAGGTACATTCAAGCACTTTAATTTGTTTATTAACAAACATTATCAATTCCGAAAAGGTCGGAAGCTTTGTATGGTCACGGCCTTCTTCGAATAGTTTTCTAGTGTAGTTATCTAAACCGCGCAATGCTATGTGACAAAACAAGTAGTCATCCAAATTGTCAATTTTCAATGCATGAATTGCTTTTAATGACTGATCAAACGTTTCAATAAACGAGGTTAGATTACTTACAGTGTCTTTGTTTAATGGAGCGAAACTTAACATTTTATCCAAATATCTACCCGTCAAAGCTCTTTTATCCTGATATCTATCTAATAAAGTTTGCCACACTATAGGATAATTGTGGGCGGTGATTGGAAGATTCTTGATCAAATTAAGAGCTGGACCCTTGACACACGACAGCAGAAAATGAAACTTGTCAATGTTATCAAAATTTCGATTGTGCACCAAAGACATGAAAGTGTCGTAAAAGGTTGTCCAGTTTTCAATTTGACCATCAAATTCGAACAACTTAAGCTTTGGCAAAGACGGTCTAACAAAGTCACCGTGATCATAATCACTAGCCATTTTTACTACGGGCTCTCGGTCTATTTTTTCGCAAATTAAAGCCACGCGTTTGCAAGCGAAAAATAAGTCGTCGTAGCTATCCAGAGCCTGTGTCGTTGGCTTTGATTTCGGGTTTAACTGCAATTCAATGACAATAATGTCCATAACTATTTTTTCGAAGTCGCAACGTGCGTCCTCAAGTTCAGAATATTGTACCATAAAAGTCTGAATCGCGTCCAAACTATCGAATTTAACTGTTTTGGACAGATCGTAGGCCTTTTGTAATTTTTTAAACAAATATTCTTTTTTAAACGTCAATTTATTTAATTGTAATAAAATTTGACTTTCTTCGTCTTTGTCGTCCGCCATTTTCGTCACGGATGAAAATGACTATGAAATAAAAATTACTCAGCAACGTGCAACTAATCACTTAATAAATGATGCGCTTTAGTATTATTTAAAAATAATTTAGGAAATCCGGCGTCGGAGGCCAAAAAATGTGGGAAATAACCCAGAGGTGGACTGTATATAAATCTGCCTTGCAAAGAAGTTATGAACTGAAACACTCACCTGTGTGCTGCTGCAGGCAGGGCGAGGCTCCGGAGCTTATGGTTGAAAGATTGTTGTAACTTTTATGTTTCTCTTGATTTAAAGATGCCGCGGTCGCCGTCACGGACAGGCGTTGAAGAATATGACAGTAGACTTCCTAGCGCCACGTAGCGGCTATAAAGGACACCGCTCTTGCGGCTACGTTCTTGAATAAGCGCGGAAGGGAGCGTTCACAGTCCATAAACTAAATTACAAGGCAGACTATTGAACAATTTATAATTATGTTTTTACGCGATTAAGTCTCGTTTTGGATTTATAACAGTAGGTTCAAGAGGCTCCTAAACACTTGTAAGTGCCAGTTAACGATCACACACGCACCACCTCAACACACACCTAGGTAACAGTTTAGTTGAAGTCGCTCAGGCTTGGTTCGCCAGACTCAGTCATCACACTGCAAATGGCCAACTTGTCCATACACGTCCGAATCATAATAATAACCTAACCTAACCTACCAATAAGTACTTAGCATCCAGCGCGTGCGCTGTACACTGTGCCCCGTAAAATGATGTTTTGTGGAATTTTCAGGGGCCGCTTTTGATCTTTTGTACTTAGGCATAATTATAAAAATACATATCCACGCAGTTTTGAAATGTACAAGTCAACCTTATTAACGTTAAATAAATAAGGATTGTTCAACATCTTGAGACTTATAAACGTATACACATTTTACAAAAAGCAGTGGTCGGAATAGGTAGAATTTACCTAAACTTGATGCATGTTCATTCAATAATGTGTTCCCATCTCACTCACGCACGAATGAACATGCGTCAAGTTTAGGTAAATTAGCTCTACCTATTCCGGCCACTGGTTATTAGTTATACTTAGTTCAGTTGTGTCTGTTTAATGGATCTACATAAATGCTTTTGTAAGCTATTTGCGTTTATGTCGCGTCGAGGACTTTTATCAGTGCACAATATCTGTATCGGTCGCGGTAGATAACACACGGCTTCAATCCGCCGCTGATAGCCGACTCAGTGCGGTGCGGGCGGCGCGAGCGGCGCGTCGTGATCATTATAATAAGGTCGTACGAATAAATATGGCGGCGCAGGAGTCGCGGGACGCGGGCGCGCGCGCGGCGCCGAGCGAGAGCGGCGCGGGGAGCGAGACGGACTTCACTAATCCCTTCAAGAGGAAACCCTCCAGGTGCGCCCGTGGTCGGACCCACTCGTCCGTCCCAATCAGATAACATATTCAAAATGTTCATTTAGTTTAATTTTCGCCTATTCTCGTAACCTCGGTTATTTACCGCAAAAAAACATCTAATGGATCCAATTCGGAACACTGGCCTCTAAATTTAAATTTAAGTTAGGAATCTGTAAATTTAGGTTATGTCATTTTAAGTTACGCGCCAATTGGTATTCGGAAATACGCCTAAATTGAATCCACTTAAATTTAAAACTTATCTGACGTCTCAAATGACAGCTCTAAATTTCGTGACTACTCTGTCGTCTATGGTTGGTTCTCATCAAACTAAAATATTGAAGTAACAAAAAAACTGTTTTCCGTGCAAGTTGAATTTAAGATTTATTTTACATTAAGTTATGTGATGTTTACGTAAAATAAAACTCAAAAATAAATTCTTCGTTCAATTAAAATATCTAGCAACATTGGCGGCAGGAGTTTTTTCTGGCGGAAAAGTAAAAAAAAAAGATTTGTTTGCGAGAGCCGAGAACACAGCTATGAACAATAATATGAACATGAATAATAGAAGTGGATCTAATAAACGCCAGCAAAACTTTACTGGCTAGTTGAAAAACATTACGCAAATATACACATGGCGAGAGGTAAGACAAGCAATGAATTATTATATACTCAACCTTGTTATCTAAGCGCCTTAAATTTTATTTACAAGAAAGTACTTTATTTACTTCATTTTCTTCGGTTCAGTCAGAGTCAGGCTATTAAATACTTATGTCGATTTCAGGTAATGCAAGAGAACCACTAGTGGTCCAATTTTGGCTAGTGAGCTAAATGATATGGGCTGCAGCAGGAACCTATCGGAGTGGCAGCATGTAGGTAAGTATATACAACTGTTTTGTTTTGATCCCATGTTCATTATCATGCCAAGATATAATTTGATCCACGTTTTCCAGATCAAAACGAAGGCCCGCTAAATAAGGGAATAAGGGGGGACCTGCAGGGCCGACGCTCAGCGCAACTGAGAGAATTATTGAGATAATGGGCAGTGTAGTTATTAACGGATTCGCGAGTACCGAAACTCCATTGGTATGTATTTTGTTAACGCTTTTAGTGCCTATTTTCACTTTGTTACAAATTATTACAGTTGGGGTTTGAGGGTTTGATGACGACAAAGTATTATGTCAAACACAAAGTAGGTAGGTAGGTAGGCTAACTTCACATGACCGCGCGGTTGACGTTCACACGATCTTCCCGGCGAAGCGCCGCGACCTGCACCGTCATGTACCTACCTATAAGTACTTATTAGACGGCAATACTGTTTAGAATGAAGTCGATTAAACAACGATGCATTTCTATTTTTCATTTTAAAGTTTAAATAAATGCGTGCTCGTCAAACGCACTTTACCGGACTCGTTTACAAAGTATAGCAGTATAGTAAAATAAAAAACCGTGCACTAAAAGTGCTTTTCTCTCCAAGTACCTACTTACCTATAGTTTTAATTTTTTTTAAACTTTACACTTAGGACTTGTGTGGATTGAACCTTACGTACTTATCATGCAGAGGAACGTGGTATGGTAGGTAATTAATAAACTGTTCTCATTGTTTTAGGAGCTTGAGATAACCCTGTCGCCACTCCATTGGAGAACTCCCCGCCATCCGTCAAAGTGGCGAACTGGTTGCGGCGGCGATAAGGACGCGTGAAGAGTGCAATGAAGTAGTTTTTATTTGTACTTGTGCTTTAATTTAATATTAAGTAGGAGTTAATTTTTTATTAAATTTTTTTTAGACAAATACTACTTGTTTGCTATTTACTTTCACCCCCGCATACAACTTCGATCCGCAATCAACTACAACTTCGCACCTCCGTCAGTCTCCACGCAAGCGTATAAGAACAAAGCTATCTTTATTTTTAAACGTATCGTCAGTTATAACTAAAATTATTACTGCACAACTATTACTATTTTGATCTGACTTGGTGTTTCAAAACTAAAATTGTACCTACTGGAGCGCCAGTTGACGCGAGCGTACCTACTTACTGCCTGCTGGCCACTCTTGCCGGCGTCGTATAGCAGTTCCCCAAGGCCCTGGCGAACGCGCTACGTAGGTCCTACTCGCTCGTTTTCGATAAGTTTAATTTTATTATCTCGGGGCATCTGGCCGATTGAGTACCTAAAAGGGCTTAGTATAAACGGGCCACATTTTTCTGCAATTTGTAGCCGGGAACAATAGCTGTATTTCTCAGACTGAGTATGCCAGAACAAGATGGGCATCTTGTTCTTCATCATTTAGGATATATTTCCGGCTATAAAAAAATGCAGAAAAATGTAGCCCGTTTAGAAGCCCCATAATTAGGTATAACAACCCCTATTAAGTGAATCGCGGAGGATTGAACAAGTTGCACTCTACCTACTAATAAAAGTTATTAAAAATCTTATGGAATAAAAACACTTTTTATGTGTTATAGATGCTAATGTAAATAAAAGATCCAAAGTATATAGAAAATAACAACGGACCCTAACTACCCCTTAGTTAAGGTCCATTATGACGTACCTATTGGAGGTTTCAAATGATGGGCAAGTGAAAAGTAACAATGCGACATTAATATTGACTATCGCAAATGATCGTCTCGGGGACCCATAACTAGCTTCAAACCCCACAGTTTGTATAAAAGCAACAACTTGGCTGGCAACTGGCGCTTATAAAATAACTTACAACACCGGTCATTTAAAAGCCAGGAAAGAATATGTTAATTTTAAAAAACGCTACTAGGAATAATTTACTGAGCTAACTGAAAACATATACCTAAGCAAGTATTCTTTTTTTTTAGAAACTATCGACCCGCATTAGGCTTCGCACGGGTAGCAGCACTAATTATAATATTCCTAATGTTCATAAAACCGGCCAAATGTGTACGGAACTGTCAGTGCGTGAGTCCGACTCGCATTTGACCGGTTTTAAATTACCTATTCAAGTGATATTTTTAATTTCAACATAAGAAATTGTATAAAAAAAACATTTCATTTAGGACACAAGTTTTTAATTTTCATTCAAACTCCTAACTAGCGCCACACGTATATATCACGTGCGGCGTTAGTGAAGTCTGAAGATGGTTCTTCGTCAACATCGAGTTGAGAGGTGCCGCAGCAGGCGAAGGCACAACTTCACATCCTCGGAAGTTTCTTCGCTATCCCCTGAAAAAAATGAGCATTACAAATAGACTCTTTTTAAATAGATATAATAAAAAGTTTGGGTTAAACAATGGTAGTCGAGAACACTAATTGTGCAAAGAAAATAAGCCGTGTGCAAGAAAGAACCTATCAAAAAACTGCCTGTATATTAAAAAACTCCATTTTTAAACTCTCAACTTGGCAGTGTACTTTTAAAGATTAATCCCATAAGTATAGATAGTGCGTGCAGCGTGCAAACTGCAACTTTAAATTAGGGCTACCTTTATAGGGCTGTAATGCAGCACCCGGTCTTTATTTAAGCACCTGAATTTGCTTTGCACTTAAGCAAACCAAATGGATATTAGAATATGGAGGAAACATGCCTTGAAGACATGTCTAGAGTCCCAGGAAAATTCAATGACTTTCAATGAAATAATTTCATTACCATTATTTTTGGCAAAGTTGTTCGTAATAAAATTTGTTTTATGAATGTATCAACAAAAAAAAAAAATTACGATTAATACTGGCACAGCTATAAACTTTCGGAACGACCGTCGTATGCGCGTCTCGGAATCGTAAGCTTGTATGTAATAAAAATTAATAAATAAATAAAGCTAATTAACCCCAATATAAGAGAAAAAATTTCATATGCAATAAAATAATGTTCTGGTATAATTCTGGATATAATAATGATGATAAGTAAGGCCAGAGATAGCTGCGTTCCTCGACTCGTGGCGTCTCCACCCGTTTCCTTCGCCTTGGAGCCGGCCCGCTTGTTTAGCGGCGCCTCCGTGCAGATGATGCCCTACAGAACACATTAACAGGATATAAAAAGTGTCAATTAAAATGAATCTTACTTTAATCGTCTGTAATGATTATTCTGGTGACCAATGATTGATTACTGAACATCTTTATTGTTCCATTTTCACAAACAAATGACACACTTGTACTTGTTAAGTATGTAATCTTTACTTATACATATTATAATCCTACAAATATTATAAAGTTTGTGTGTTTGTATGTGTGAAAATTTGGTAGTTCCCAAGGGAAAACCGATAAACGACTTCTACGCGGACGGCGTCGCGGGCAAAAGCTAGTTTAACATACCTGCATAACATAATCAGCCTATTGCGTGTGCTACACGGTTTGAAACCATGGTTTTAAACCAAGTGACCTTAGTGGAAGCGAGCTGCTACATGGTTTCAAACAAGCCCATTTGTTTGACATCTACCAAGGGTGTTTAAGGTCATGCGAAATTTGGTTTAAAACTACTGTCTACACGGTTTCAAACCACCTGTTTGAAACCATGGTTTGAAACCGTGTAGCACGCACATATATTACATAATATTACTATTATTACTGCTGGCGAAGGTCTCCACTCAACACATTATAAATGTCTAGCCTGCTATCCCAGTATATAATAATATTCTACTTATCTTACTACCATTATAAATGCGATAGTTTGGATGGATGGATGTTTGTTACTCAATCACGTCAGAACAGCTGAACGGATCTAAATTAAATTTGGCACAGAGATTGTAGTCTGGAATAGCAGGTAGGCTACTTTTTTCCCGCGATAAACGACTTCTACGCGGACAAGTCACAGGCAAATGCTAGTAATGCTAGTAGTGGTATATGAGTTCAGCAAGACTGCACAAGGAGATAACAAACCATTTTTGTGATTGGTTTTCGGGTTTAAAATCTATTGTTTGGTTAAAATATGGCTAGTATTATATATTAATATGAAATATAAACTAACCAAGTATCCATCTATTCTGTCTCCCGATGACATACTGGTTCACATTTATATTTGTTGCCCGCAAAATTGCTGCATCATGTGTGCATCCGTGTTGTCACTTATAATCCTTTTGTCAGAATCACATATCTGAAACAGAAAGAAGGTATTTAGATACATTTTATAGATGCACTCATTATGTTGTTGTAATAAGTACTAAACAAATCCATATTAAACTTCCACATATATTTGTGGTCATCAAACAAATCTTGCCTCTAGCAGAAATTAAACTCATGAGCTGTGGCTTGCTAGTCACAAAATAACCACCACTGATAAATTATCAAATCATTTGGAGGCATAAGTTAACATAACACAACAATTATTTCTTTTATACTAACACATTAATTAATTAATCTGTAATAATAAAGTAAATCTACCAGTTTTTTTTAAATTATTATATAATTGTTGATAATAGGAGATTGTCTACAAGTTTATGAGTTTGCAAAAGTTAAAAATTAAAAAGAACTTGCAATAGTTAAGCCTTTATATAAGCCTTTCTCATTTGATATATTTATTAGCAGTGTGAAGTCCTATACATTTTTATATGAAACAATTTTAACAGTATGAGCGACCTGTAGTTTATTCAATTGCAATAAAACTCAGTATACCCAATTTTCATAATAATAATAATAACATCATAATAATAACTTTCTAAGTTTCTTTTTATTCCAAAATACATGAAAATTGGGTCTACCAAGTTTTATTGCAATTTAATCAACTTTATAGGTCCCTCATACTGTTAAAATTGTTTCATATAAAAATGTATAGAGCTTCACACTTCTAAGTACCTAGGCAAATCTTATTTTACTTATGTTTTTAATCCTTGGTAAGGTTACTAGATGTCATTTTAAATGTGAGTGAGCCTTTTGGCAAAAACTAAACATTTTGAGCGACCAGTAAATTACCACTTAACAAGTTCAAATTTCACAAATAATCAACTAATTTATGGTAAACAAAAATCAGCTATGTGGAGGAATGATATATACTTACCTATGTTATTTTTCTTCATATTTTGGACCACTGCACTGATATTATATGGTTTTTGATGTGCAAACATTACTTTTCCCGATTTCAAGCCGGCTGACCCTATGGCCGACCGATAAAATGTTACACACGTCCCACACGGCGGATATACTTAATGAAATTATTTATTTATCCTTCATCTTCGTCAATTTCACCAACAACTATAAAGTCATCCATTATCACTAAGTAAAATATATCCGAAATACTACACTTTCACAATAACAGAGCAAGGTTACTTGTCACTTAAATTTTAGACGTCAAGTTTTAGGTGGCGCGCTAATTTACAGATAAGATAAATAAAATTCTGTAAATTTACGTTTAGGATGTCCGTCCGAATACCAAATTGGCCTGTATCTGTAAATTGAATAGTTTATAAACGTCAAATTATGCGTATGTCTAAAATTAGAGATTTTAATTTTAAATAAGGAATTACCGAATACGGATTACGTTTAGACCTGTCAAAATCGAGTTTGACGTTTATAAATTTACGTTTACAGATATTTAAATTTACAGGCCACTGTTCCGAATTGGATCCATTGTCCTATCACAACGAAAACCTAACAACATCGATTGTCTTATCTTCCCCAAAAATCGACACTGCATTCATACGTGTTATATTGTTTTACCTATTCTTTCACCTAATTAATTATGCATATCATCATAAAGTTCTATGTTAAGAGTTTTAAAGGTTTCAGGTTATAAAATATGAACTCGTTAGTCATTACTTATTGAAATGATGACAAGTAAGGCTACATTTTCTATGCATAGTTCAATTGACAAATCTTTCTACGTTTGTTATGGCATGATAAAGGTGAAATTAAGTTTCGCCAAGTTAGTTGTCTGCCTAGCCTAGCGTGTCAGATTGAAAAAAAAGTAGTTTAAACTCGAAAGTAGTTTTAGAAGCCATTCCAAGAGCGCGCCCACCGCTCACAGAAATCATTAAAGAAATTAGTACCTAGGTAAAAATATTATTAAACGGTAGCTTTATCCCTCCCATTGTACATGTTAAATGTAAAGCAACGTTCCGTATCTAAACGAAGCCAACCATATTACTAAGCCTACGTCCTTGAGTTTGCAGCACAACAGATTTGTTCGGGAAGAACTATCAACATCATCCTCTACTTTTGGCTTCTCGGTAGGTACTAGCTTAGAGCCGTCCCGGGACTCTGATGCGCTCCGTCAGGCGCTCCGTCCCACCCCACTTGCCTGCGGGGTGACGCCAGTTCTCAGGCGGCCCTTCATGTGACGCAACGTCAAAGTATTTGGAGTCGGCGTACCCAATGCAACGTCTACGATAACAAACTAATATTACGCTGGCAAATAGTTATATTGATATGGTTCAAATCCAAACAGCGAGCAAGCAATCGCCTCTGGTTCCAGATGCTCTTTCCCTTAAACGTTTTGCTTACTGTACGTTGCTAAGCGTAGGTATTAATTAGAATCGAGTTGTGTCTGCCTCGCTGCAGGGAGCCGACCGAGTCGGAGACGGACCGCGCCGCGGCCGCGCCGGCGCCGCTCGCGTACGACGCGCGCGCCTGGACCTACGACATGAGCGGCGACAAGGTGCTGCACATCTTCAACCACAACTCCTTCCAGAAGACGCGCTACTTCAGGTACCCGCTACCCGCGAACATTCTTATAGTACCTACTGACCCCGTGCGACCCCGTGGTGGGGGGGGGGGGGGGGGCTCCACTCGTGGTCAGTCCTTTATTTAAACTTCATTGCAAAGTAGGTGCAGATAGCTAACTTAGCTAGACATTCTCTACTAGTTAATTAATGGGCCAGACAGAAACAATTCAAGGTTGATGGTGGACAAAAACACAATAATATCATATAAATAATATTTCAAGTAGTTGAGTGTTTTAACCCCGGGGATGGTTCCGTGCGGGCAGGAAGCAGCCGACGGCGCGCGCGGGCACGGCGCGCGACGTCGCGGCGCTGTCACGCGTCTTCTCCGAGCTCGGCTTCCGCGTGCTCGTGCATCACGACCGCACGCACGATGACATCCTTGCCATCGTCACCAAACGTTAGTAGACTCTCCCATTTCATCCTCTCGTACAGCGGAAGAAATTTATTTGCGTATCATAGTTAGAATCCTGTCGTAATGACAGGCCACACCACGCAAACTTGATCATTTAATACGTCACTTCATTCAGATAGGGTTCTACTGGTGGTACGCTTCATACATTTTCTCGAATATTTATGCTCGGGAATGTCCATCTAACTGTCGCAAAAGCACTACGCGAAGTTATTCGTACGTAAATCCATCGTTACTGTTCCCTTATTAGAAGAATTCTTGAGTATGGTTCGATTATTCGGTCGCCGTACTATGAAGCGCACAGTAACAGAATCGAAAAAGTACAGAAAAGGTTCTTAAGCATTCTTTGTTATAAACTTCATCTTGGTCGTTACTTTCGGTCTACTGCAAGTAGGCTCAAAAAATTTGCTCTGCCATCCCCAGCTTCACGCCGAAAGTGTATTGAACTGCTGTATCTTTAAATACAAAATGCTGCGCTCATATATTGACTGTCCCACTCTTCTATCTCTTATTAGCTTCCGTACTAGATTTAATCCTCGTAATCCCTCGCCCAAAATATTCATTCTGCACACGTTCATTAACAACACCGCCTCCTTCTACAACCCTATCACGAGAATGTGCCGCTTGTACAATGACACTGTTGCGCTCCATTCTTCTCTGGACATTTTTAGATGTAACTTACCTAAATTCAAAAAAGACATCTATGAAATGTTGTATAAATAAATAACGACTTAACTTAGCTGAGGAGCAATTGGCCCCATTAATTAAGTCTCATTCTTTAACTTTAATTTTAACATGAAACTAACCACTAAGTAAGTATAAATGTTTTCACACTGTTCACTAACACAGCTAACCCTCCAACTTTTTATTTAATTATAATATACATAGTCATTACGGGCACACATATGTAGTTAAGAGTTACAATCTAGTTCTAAGCTTAACCTCTGTCTCAATATTCTGATATAATTCCGACTGTTACTTTGTGAGCAACTTCGTACTACTTTGTACTTTGTGAGTTGTTTTGTGAGCAAAAAAAAAATTCGTTATTGGTGAACGCGAAATTAAAAAAAAAACGTCATTACGTAAAAATATCATTAATTCACAGATTTTTTTACTTTTTAAAACCATGTTTTGACTAGGGAAACCAACTCGATATAGCCAAATACTCGTAATCAAACAAAGTTCTCCTAAATTTATTTTACTTTTAAAATACCATAGACTATATAAAGACGAACGGCGTTTACAGCGTCTTCAAACGTGTCTCAAATAGTTTTACTTTTTTTAACATCTTGCGTTCATAAACTAATTAAAATGGGAAATTAACTTAAAAACGCGTAATAAATGTATGTAATGCAATGTATATGACGACGCGGTCAGCGTAGTTGGTAGTGGCCCTGCCTACAAAGCTAACGGTCCCGGGTTCGAATCCCAGTATGGGCAAATATTTGTGTGATGAGCGGAGTATTTGTTCTTGAGTCATGGATGTTTTTTGTATATTTAAGTATATATTTCTGTATAATATAAGTATGCCTGGTACCCATAGTACAGTACAAGCCTAAAGCTTAGTTTGGGACTAGGTCAATTTGTGTGAGATTGTCTGTGATATTATTTATTTTTTAATTTAAATCCCAAGTTATTCAATTTAGATTTATTTATTTATTCAAGTAATTGCATTACTTATGTCAAGTGCACAACACTAATTAAATATATATGTACCTTGTCATGCATCGCAATTTAAAGGAGAGGTAGACAGTAAGTAAACTGTTGTATATAGGTACGCTAAAATACATTGGTTACAAAATACATTGGTTATGAAATGTCTAAGTTATTATCTTTTAAATATTCATCAACGGCGTAATAGGATTTCTTAATGAGAAGACGTTTTAAACTTCTATTTCGTTTAGCATATATAGTAATTTAAATAAATAATTGTTCCGGCCCATATTAAGCGACGCGCGCCTACACAAAGTTCAGACGGCAGCTCATCAAAGTGTTTGCTATGAAGAAATTGTCAGGAGTTTTAGTATTGTATAACCTCAATCACATATGCAACTCACTTGTCATTCTAACGCCATTAGATGCACATCGCAAATTAAACTTGTTATATAAAATTATTTCTCCGAGTTTTAATAAGGCTCCATTGTGTCGGCTAAGACATAAATTGGTGGCCCATGAGGGGATCTCAGTTAATACGAGATTATAAGCAAGAAAATTACTTTAACTAAGAACAAATTCCGACTACACTACAAGGCACGTTTGAAGTTAAAAGGTTGAAGATCCTAAGGTATAAAGCAGCAAGAGTAAACCTTGTCTGGACCTCGTCAGAGTACTGGGACGTGGAACATCAAAAGTACCACCTCAGCGGCGCAGTTGCAAAAGATAAGTGCTCATCCTTTGTCCTTTGTCTTTCCTACCTAACCAATTCCGTTTTTACGTAATATTCAAAATTGCAACCAAATATTTAAAATTAAGTTAATTCTACAAAGTAATAGTATAATTAACACTAAATTGCCTATAAAATATATTTAATTACCTAAATAGCATCAAAATTTGTACAAGTGTAACTACGAGCAAGTATTTATCTACCTACATTTAAAAAAAAAAAAAATAAAGAAAATATATCTAAATTTAATGGTGGCCCATTTAGAAATATTTCTTTAATATTCACGATTAATTTTGAATTAATTTGCGATTGGTCTAAATTTCTACATTTGTGTGGTCTAATTACTAAATAGTTAATAATAATTCATACTTAAATTTTTCGAAAGGTTAACTAGCTTGAAAAACCCATATCATTTAATTAATTCGTTGCTTTAAAGTATTTTGCCGACATTTCCAGGATAGGGGTCGCGCGGCGCCGCGCAGCCTTAAGTAGCCCGTTACGTAACTTGTTTACGAGAAGCGGCGCGGCGTTATCAGTGGTGATCAGCTGATCGCGCAACCGGCTTCCCTTCGGCCGGTGCAGCCTAGTGAGGAACGTGAGATTTACCATTATATTTGTTAGCAATTCTTATAATTTCTACTGATTAACGTTTTAATATCACATTAATTGACAATGCCAAAAACAATTGATAAGCTCGGGTTGAGCCAGCTTATTACCTCGAGAATATCAATTAAAGGTCAAATTACCAAGTTTAAAAATTACTTAAATGCAGTAAACGAGAAAGAGGAGCTTACAAATATTGAACTAGCCGAGTTAAAACTTAAACTTGGTAAATTTGAAGGCTTGTCAATTAAATTTGATGACCTGCAAAATGAGATCGAGGTTCATAGTCCTGACAGACTGCCCGAGGAACTTGATGAGCGGGAAGCAATTGAGCACGACATTGTACTAAATATAGCAACAGCTAAAACTTTAATCGATCAACATAACGCTGTCGAGGAAGGCCGGCGCAACTCTGTTTTTGTCGAAGCTCAGTGTGGTAACCCTCATCAAGATCTAGGCTTCAAACTTCCACAAATACAAATAGCTAAGTTTGATGGTTCGTATTTCCGCTGGCTGGATTTCCGAGACACATTTGAGAATCTCATTCACAATAACAATCGCATTCAGTCAATTCACAAATTCCATTATCTAATATCGTACCTTGAGGGCGACGCCGCCAGAATCCTATCGAACCTCGAAGTGTCGTCAGATAATTACGCCGAGGCCTGGAAACTGCTCGGCGAGCGATACAATAATAAAAGATTGCTTATTAACCATCATCTTAGCGCTTTGTTTAACATCCATGCGTGCACCAGAGAAACTGAGAGATCGTTGCGTTTTATGGTCGATCACGTGACTAAAAACTTGCGCGCGTTAGCCAGCCTCGGTCAACCAACAGACAAATGGGATATCTTGTTGATATTTATGCTGACCTCTAAATTAGATAACCAAACCCTCACTAAATGGGAAGAGTTCCGCAATGCTCTCGAAAACGTCCCCACCTTAGAAGAATTTAATAAATTTTTAATAGATCGTGCGGATGTTCTTGAATCTTTAAATAGAAATAAATTTGAGAATGCTCCCTCTAAATTTTCACCATCGGCATCGCGACCAGTTCCGGTATCGCTGTCAAAAAATAATAATTACAACAATCACAATCATAATAAATATGAAAAAACTTCATATACAAAATCGTTTGCTAGTGTTAGCCATAATAGCAATTATAACAAACCTGCAATTTATCAATGTATTATTTGCAACGAAAATCATAAAATATACGATTGCGCAACTTTTAAGGCGAAATCCATTCCCGAAAGAATGGCCGATGTCAATAAATACAGGTTATGTTCTAATTGTCTAAGACAAGGCCATCCTTCTAGTGAATGCCGCATGGGACCTTGTCGTGAGTGCAAAAAGAGGCACAACAGCCTTCTGCACGAAACATTGAATTCTAGTCCTAGTAACGCGGGTATTGTGACCCAAGCCGCGACAATAGTCAACCATTGTAAACAAAATCATCAGGTGCTTTTGTCTACAGCCTTGATAGAAGTAGCCAATCCTAATACAGGCGAAAGACAGAAGGTTCGAGCCCTTCTGGACTGTGGTAGTCAGTCCTCGTTTATGACGAAGGCTCTTAGTGACAGGCTGTCATTAACTTCAATTCCTATTGATGCGCTAAATGTCATAGGTATTGGCAATAACTGCTCAAACAAAATTGAAGAGAGTTGCATTGCAAGAATAAATTCTCTAAATAGCAATTTCAATATAACACTGTCATTATTTGTACTCAATGAACTAACTAGTGAGATCCCAAAAGCTCCTATTGATTTACAAATGCTAAAATTACCGTCAGACTTACAGCTTGCAGATCCCGACTTTCATCAACCGGCTTCAATCGATGTTTTGGTTGGAGCCGATATATTTTGGGATATTTTAGGGTCTGAACAACGCTCCTTGGGTCCAAATAAACCCAAGTTACAAAGTACGAAATTTGGCTGGTTGATATCTGGCCCCTTAAACACTAAAGTTTTTAACAAAGATATTTATTGTAAACATGCAATTATTTCTAAATCAGAAAAGTCAGTGACTTGTAATACTTCACAAAGTAATATCGACAAAATGCTCACAAAGTTTTGGGAAATTGAGGACCTTCCTGAGCAAACTAATTTAAATGACAATGATAGGACTTGTGAAAAACATTTTTTAACTAACACGACTCGAACGCCTGCAGGTCAGTTCTGTGTTACTCTGCCATTGTGCGAGTCTCCAGATAAACTCGGTGATACGTATTATTTGGCTAGAAAGAGATTTTTAAATTTGGAAAGGAAATTTAAACGCAGTGATTCGTTAAAATCAGACTACATTAAATTCATTCGAGAGTACGCTGATCTCGGGCACCTATCTGAATCTGCTACAATTAAACCTAATCCGTCTTATTTTTTATGTCACCACGCTGTTTTGCGTGCAAATAGTGAATCCACCTCACTCCGTGTAGTGTTCGACGGTTCAGCTCCCTCCTCCACCGGAATTTCACTTAATGACATTTTAATGGTTGGTCCAAATATTCAGGATTCGCTTTTCTCCATACTGATCAGAGCAAGGCAGTACAAATATCTTCTAGCTGGTGACATCGAGAAGATGTACAGAATGGTACAGGTAAACGAAGAAAATCGCGACTTGCAGCTGATCTTATGGAGAGAAGACGAGTCCCAACCGATCAAGACCTTACGCTTGAATACTCTCACTTATGGTACTGCAAGTGCGAGTTATTTAAGTACACGTTGTCTGTCGCAAGTCGGGGAGGAGCAGGATGACGAACTTATTAAAACAATTATACAAAAGGACTTCTATGTAGACGATTTAATTACGGGGTCCAATTCTGAAAAAGAGTTACGGTACATCCAAAAGGCGGTTTCAGCAGCTCTAAGCACCGGATGCTTTAACTTAAGAAAATACAAAAGCAACTTACCTTCTTTGTTTCAAGACTCAGACATAAATACACTCGAAAATTTGACAATAAGCGAGTCCTCGAGTACTCTCGGGTTGGGTTGGCATCCTTCCACTGATAGCTTGCATTTTCCTGTGAAGTTCCCGAATTTAAGTGATAAAATTACTAAAAGATATATCATGTCAAACTCATTTAAAATTTTCGATCCCTTAGGACTGCTAAGCCCGTGCATCATTCAGCCAAAAATGATGTTACAAAAACTGTGGCAACAAAAAATTGATTGGGATCAAACTGTCCCACATAACATCAAAGAGGAATGGGAGAAGTTTGCAAGAAACTTACCATTTCTAGCGAATTTGCAAATTGAAAGATCTGTCCTTTGCGATTCACCAAAATTTATAGAAATGCACGCTTTTAGTGACGCTTCCTTAAATGCATTTGGCTCATGCATATATTTAAAATCAGTGGATAAATTTAATAACATCACTGTTAGGTTATTATGTGCCAAGTCTAAAGTAGCACCCTTGAAGGCTACTACAATTCCACGCCTGGAACTCTGCGCCGCTCTGCTAGCTGCCAGGCTGTGTAAGACTGTCCTAAGTTCACTTAGGTACAAACCAGATCGAGTATTTCATTGGTGCGACTCCACTGTAGTGTTAGGTTGGCTTAACAATAATCACTCAAAATTAAAAACATTTGTCGCAAACCGTGTCAGCGAGATTAACGGAACAACTGAGCCTTCATCATGGCGTTACGTCCCCACAGCTGACAATCCCGCTGACTTAATTTCTAGAGGAGTCGATGCCGGCCAACTAGTAACCTCTAAAAAGTGGTGGTCCGGGCCTAATTTCCTTATTAAAAATGAATCGGAATGGCCAGTTTTAAAAATAAATACTCAACAGCAATTACCTGAAATCAAATCAAATCCCTGTTCTATCAATGAACCTATAATACAATTTGAAAACTATTCTAAATTAAATAAACTAAAAAGATCATTTGCCTATGTAAACAGATTCATATACAACATAAAAAACCCTAAAACGAAACGTGTTGGTAAGTTAGGGTTAGACGAAATAACTGGAGCATTTCATTCACTTTGTATAATAGCCCAAAAAATATCATTTCCGCTCGAATATACAACACTTTCTAAAAATAAATCACTAAGTTCGAAATGTAAAATTGCAACTCTATCGCCATTCATGGAAAAATATTTGATCCGAGTCGGTGGTCGTATTCACGCGGCCGACTGTGCTTACGAAAAGAAACATCCCATTTTATTACATTCTTCTCATCATCTCACAAAGCTTATCTTTGAACAAATGCATATAGAAACCATGCATGCTGGCCCTCAATTGTTATTGGCCACGGTCAGAGAAACAGTTTGGCCTATAAAGGGCAGACATCTTGCTAGACGCACGGTAAACAATTGCGTGCGCTGTAGACGTGCTAGAGGGAAGACCCTTTGTCCAAAAATGGGTAACCTGCCCCCAGAGCGCATAAATCCGGATTTTCCTTTCTTGTCTGTTGGTTTAGACTTCGCTGGTCCGTTTAATATTTTAAACCGTAAAGGACGAGGAAGTAAAACTATAAAATGCTATCTGTGCCTATTTGTATGCTTACGGTATAAGTGTATACATATGGAAGCCGTCACTGATCTATCAAAAGATGCTTTCATAATGACACTGCGACGTTTTATCGCTCGAAGAGGCAAGCCAGCACAGGTATTTTGTGACAACGGCCGAAATTTTGTGGCCGCCGCAAAGGAAATAGGTTATTTTTTAAAGTGTAATACTGAACCTCTATCTGAGTTTGCACTTCAAGAAGGTATTAAGTTTATATTTACACCAACTTACGCTCCTCACTTCGGCGGCATTTGGGAAGCTGGAGTAAAGTCAGCTAAGCACCATATAAAGCGTGTAATGGGAAATAGCAATTTAACATTAGAAGAAATCACAACTTTATTTGCTCAAGTAGAGGCAATTCTTAATAGCCGGCCGTTATGTCCGTTATCGTCATCCCCTGTCGACTTCCTATCCCTCTCTCCAGGGCACTTTCTAATCGGGAGACCACTAACTGCGCTGCCGTCGCCAGCATTAGAAAATGCAAACGAAAATGGTTTACGACGTTATGAGCGGCTAGAAAAAATTACTCAGCACTTCTGGAAACGATGGCAGAAAGAGTATATAACAGAACTCCAACAAAGAACAAAATGGAAAACGAGCACGGCTAAATTGAATGTGGGTGACCTGGTTATTATTCACGAAGACTACGTTCCTCCACTATGCTGGCGCCTTGGACGAGTTACTCGCTTGTTCCCGGGTCCTGATGGAATATCAAGAGTAGCTGACATCAACACTATCAGAGGCTGTGTGCGGCGACCCCTTGTTCGCCTCTGCCCACTTCCTACGGCTGAAGATCTCAAGGGTTGAAAGAGTCCTTCTTTCAACGGCGGGGAAGATGTTCCGGCCCATATTAAGCGACGCGCGCCTACACAAAGTTCAGACGGCAGCTCATCAAAGTGTTTGCTATGAAGAAATTGTCAGGAGTTTTAGTATTGTATAACCTCAATCACATATGCAACTCACTTGTCATTCTAACGCCATTAGATGCACATCGCAAATTAAACTTGTTATATAAAATTATTTCTCCGAGTTTTAATAAGGCTCCATTGTGTCGGCTCAGACAATAATATGATTTTAGTTAATGTTATAATTCAGATTTCCGAATGAAAATGGCAATACGAGTAAATTTATGAGTGATTTAAAAAAAGGCGGGAAGTAAACTTTTTTCGAAGGCAATTTTAAGGCTGTTTAAATATATAGTTTACGAAAATTCAAAAATAGAATTTCTTCGCATCGTTGTAGCAAAGCACTATACAAGCCACGACCGTGAAGGGCCGTTGCAGGACTCGTCCTGCAATCGCTTCCTTTCCGTTCTCTAGAGTAATGTAGTATTCGCTTTACTGCACACTTCTATTCTATCTAGTCTCAATTTGCTTTCCATTCCACGTGTTTGTTTTTCAACTTTTATGCACTTTTTTGTGTACATTGATGTGTGTGGGTAACGTCTTCGACATGGTGTGTGTCGGACAGTGAGCAGGGAAGACCACCGCAACACGTCGTGCGTGTGCGTGGCGGTGCTGTCGCACGGCGAGCGGCACGGCGAGGTGCTGGCGGCGGACCGGCCCTACGAGCTGCGCGACCTGGTGTCGCTGCTGCAGCACGGCGACGCGGGGCTCGTGGGCAAGCCCAAGCTGTTCCTGGTGCAGGCGTGCCGCGGCGGGCAGCTGGACCCGGGCCGCGTGGAGCTCGACGGGCCCGGCGGCGCCGCCACGGTCGGCACGCACGCCGACACGCTGGTGCTCTGCTCCTCGGTCGACGGTACATACATATTTCACTGTCCATAAATATTAATCACAAACTAAATTATGTTTACGTGAAAATGTCTACGTACATAATACATTTAGTAGAGTAGCCAGGTTAAACATTATTAAGGCAAATCAAAAATCGCAATTAAGTACTTTGTGAATAATGAACCGATTGGAATAAAAACGTGAAAATACGAGCAAAGGTTTGCCTTTTGAATATGGTTTAAATATAATGCCGATCAAGAAAAGTCTGAAAAGCGCCCAAGATTATTGATAGAAGAGTTGGAAAATAACAGTTTCCACGTTAAATCCCACGACTCAGACTTATTATTTGTTTATGCGCGTGTACCTATTTTGGACGACCTTACTGTGAGTCAAGCTCTCGTGGAAACGCAGTTGCGTGGAAATATGTTGTACACGCACTGGGCCTGCGTGGGAACTATAGCCCAAATCCTCTCATTGTGAGTGGAGGCCTGTGCCCAGCAAGTGGGACGCATATAGGCTGGATTATTATTATTATATTATATGTTGTACACGAAGCACATTCTTTTCGCCGCCGCGCCCGCGGCGGGACGCGGGGTGCGCGGGACATCACGCGGTCGCTCCTAAATCTGTACATAGGGTTTGCAATTCGAATATTCGAATATTCATATTATTCAAATATCCGCCAAAAATAAAATTCGAATTCATCAATATTACTTATTCGAATAAATCGGATATTTTGAATAGTACAAAAATAGGATTTAAATAGTTACATGCCTTTAGTAAAACGCTAGAATAGTTTTTCTTTATACCTACTGACATGACATGAGGCTTTTAAACTAATTTCCTGTTTATTATACTCCTTGGCAAAAAAAAACAGTTTAGATCCCTATAAAACTTATAATCGAGCAAGCCAGTGACAAAACGGGGTCACTCGGTGCCTGCTGCCTGCTACATACCTAATTATTGTTAATTCCAATAAATTGTGTTTTTTATATTATATTTAGGGTAATATCTGCATTTTTAAACATAATGTCTTTGATTATACAATTTGAAATAATTATTTCATTTTATTTAATAAAATACTCAAATTATCCGAAAAAAACGAATATTCGAATACAAGAAATCGAAATATTCATATTATTAGAATGTAAAAAGTGAACGGATATTGCAAACCCTATCTATACAGTAAACACTTCTGGTCTGTAAATAATGATATCGCACACCTTTCATATTATAATGTTTCATATTATATTTGATCAGCAAAAAAGTCTGCATTCAAGTCCATGAGATGTTGTGAAAATGATACCCATTGTAATATACATTACTAAATAAAAGTTTTGGATACCTATTAATTTAGCCACTTCCTCTCAGTCACACCGAGGTTATCAATTTTATTTTAATTATAGTTGTTCAGTCAGGGTTCCCTTCTCATTAATGAGCGGTCTGTTCTCTGCAGATTACGTGTCGTGGCGCGACGCGGAAGGCTCGTGGCTGATCCAGGCGCTGTGCCGCGTGCTGGCCAGCACCCACCGCGAGCTGGACCTGCTGCAGATGACGGCGATCGTCACCGCGCTCGTCGCGCGCGAGTGAGTGCCCGCTCCCGCACTCGCTGCGGTGCGGCAGAACTAGACTAATGCCGAGTGATTTACCCACTTGCTAACATTTGTAACTTGGCCGTTTTAGACACAAAACAACGATAATGGTAGAAACTGCCTACGAAGCTAGCAGTCCCGGGTTCGATTCTCGGTGTGGGAAAATATTTGCGTAATGAGCGCTAGTAAATTAAATTTGAATAAGTCTGTTACGTTTCGATTGATGACGTCACTTTCACAGAGTCCATAGTTGTCTAATCGGCTCCCGCCCATGTTGTTTTCGGCGCGCGTCGGTTTAGCCGTGCTCGCTGACCGTGTTGTGTCCCGCAGGCGCGCGTCCAACACGCCGTCGGCGCCGGCGCAGCACCGCACGAAGCAGACGCCGGAGACGCGCCACACGCTCACCAAACTACTCCGCTTCTCCGCAACCCCGCTGCCGCCGACGACCAACACTGATACGCTCAATCAATATTAATAAACTCTGTGACATATTAATAACAAAACCAAAACAACCGCATTCAAAAACCCACGAAAACCGTAAAACTAGTGCTTAATTATTAACTAATTCTCTTAAGCACCTCACTTTTCAACTCGTTATCGAAGTACCAATATATTGAATGTTTGAAAAATTATGTGAACTTTTGCGCACCCAACTTTGATAATCATTTCGTATATAATTCAGTTCACGAAATAAAATATTCTGTGTGCCTACAACATACCAAATAAGCTAAGGAGAACGGTACGCCAAAGATCACGTAATATTTCAACCCCGATTACTCGAAAACCCCTTTATTCTATTTTTATTGTTTGTTAACAATAGCGGCTATACAAATACACACTGTGAAAATTTCAACTGTTTACCTATTTACGGTTTATGAGATACAGCCCGCTGACAGACAGAAGGACGGACCGACGGACCCTTTGGGTACGGAACCCTAAAAAGCAATTGGTGTACAAATATAATCTCAGTAATACCTACCATTATGAATCAGAACATGCGCACTTATGTGTGTGCAGGTACGCGACGAGCGGCAGCAGCGCGAGTAGTGAACCGAGTGATACGTGATACATTGTACCTTCCCTGTTACCCTCCCTCCCCGAGAGCGTGTGCGCGATTGCGCGATTGTGCGCGTGCTGCTCTGGGCAGTAACAAATACTTTTCCCCGAAATTCCTTGACTCAGTTAGCGGATTGCTTGGCTCATTGTGTGATAACCAAAGAGATCAATTCGCGTAAGAGGCACTTGCATCTTTATGTGCACCAAGGCATGAAGGCAAAAAAACTTAAAATATCATCGAGACAATAACACAGTCAACCATGAAAATATTAACAAAAACAAAATAACAAATACCGTAATGTGCTAAAATTGCTTGATTTCTCTCAAACTTGACCTTGGAGAGTACTTACTGCCGTCGATGCCGAGTGCTGCGTCGACATGTGCCGATCGTGCTGACATGCACATATTTGCTATGACCCTGTTAGCTGCTTATGCAGTTGGTATGTTTTCATAACATGGTTGATTTGGGTTTTAACACTAGTTTGCGGTAATCTTCTGTGTTCCTGATTCGGCGCGGATCCAAATTGAGGTGACGGCCGGAACAGGTTGCTTTAATCCGGCGCACTCTGCTTCTGTAGTAGAAATGTTCCTGGTGGCATGTTTCTGGACTCCATTTTCGAAATACGTTCATCTCATTTTAGTTGTCAATGTCGAATAGTTGACCATCACAATCGAGCCTGGGTCCTGCCATACTCCGGAATGCAGTATATGTTGAAGACTCCCGATGACTCGATGTGAGATGTGGAAACTGGTATCTTTCCTGCAGGCGCCGGCTTCATCTTGATCGTTGCTCTTGCGGCAGGGCAACGGCGGTAGTGGTTCCAGTCTGATGGGTATCAACGATGAAATTCAGTCGGGAAGGGTATCTGCATGACGTTCCTCAGTGGCGCAGGGTAACGAGTAACGACGATAGTGCTCCCTGTCGAGCAGGGCAACGGCGATGCCTCTTCAGTCGGGGTCACCACTTTACCGGATGAGAAGGCCATATTGGTGGCTGAGAAAGGAACCACTTTGTCAGTCAGTTACAATCTAGTTTAATTACAATAAGGCAGAAGTATATATACAAGATTAACAATAAATAACTTATGCATGACTTATCTAGATAATTAGAACACGTCTAACTCGTATGGAAAATTCTTATCCTAGATGTGATTCATTGATGTGACATAGCTTTTAGTTTTTAATTCAAGTTTGTAATGTATTGGTTTAGCTGTAAGTTACAATTCTATAATAAATAAATAAATAAATTAACAATACGTGACGACCGGTACACCTAACAAGGCATTGTGAGAATCTTAAGATTCTTAAGATGCGGCTGACAACTATCGGTCTGTTTTAGACCACACATTGCTCCCTTTGTTTTGTTCATTACGTGTGTGAGCTAGCACGCCTCCGCACAGCTCGCTGGAGGCGTGGCCGCGCGGCCCTGCGCGCGCGCCGGGCGGAGCCGCGGACACGCGCCGGCGCAGCGGGTTATTAGACCGGGAATGTAAACCGGTCATTCTCCGAGCGTTTCAACCGCCCGTCGTACTTCTAATTAACGAGTCACCTAATAATTGGCTGTATAGACAACTAACGTCAATTTTAAAGCTTATTCCCAGCACAGGCCTGTATTATCTATGGTTTAGCATTTGGTTCTATATGATATTTTGTGATATAATTAACAATTTCGGTGACTCGTTAATTAGAAGGACGTCGGGCGGTTGAAACGTTCGGAGAATGACCGAAACATGCTATGCACCGGGCCGTTGCCTGATCAACTATAATAAGCTTATTTTTTAACAAGTGCTTACATATTATTATTAATTCCATTCTGGCAGATGAACTTCGCTATTTATATTTCAATTTCAATTTCAATTTCAAAATCATTTATTGCCACAATTACACATTAGTACAACACAAAATAAAATAAAAATAAAATAAAAAATTAAACTAAAAATTACACCATACAAGCATCTCACATCCACCCATCTCACAATCAGGCATTCCAGACATTCAAAGAAGACGATACAGCGCAGATACAGACAAAACAAACATTGAGGTGGCAAAAGGCTCAGGCTCAGCCTGTGCCACGATTTTACAATCGCAGCGCTGATTTTCAGCCTGCACCTTGGCTCACTGCGCAACTTTAAAAAAGGGATGAGGCAGGGCTAGCAAGACATCAAGAAGATACAATTTACGGATATTATTTTACATTTTTAGTTACAGATTAATGTTACAATTACTGTTTCAATTACTGTTTCAGGGTCAAAGTAGCTACTTTTACCTAAGGGTAACCGTAGCTAGAATTTTTTAAACTCCACATTATACACTGTGACCCGATGATTCATGTCAAATAACAAAATTTCTTGTAGGTAAGGAGAAGGTAAACCAAAAAGTACGAATATTATAATATATTATATATATACATTAATCGAATCATAAATGGAATAATACTGCGTTATAAAGAGTTTCAGTGACTAGACAGCGGTGTCTCGTCCGGCGAGCGAGAGGCGCAGCAGCTTGGTGAGCGTGGAGCGCGTCTCCGGCGTCTGCCGCATGCGGTCCGTGTCCGGGTCCAGCGTGCTGGACGCGTACCTGCGGAAGGGGGAGGGGCAGTTAGCTCGGCGTGTCGAAGCACCCGCCCAGGAACCTCGTCCTACTCGGACTGTCTATAGTAGCTGTCAGCTGCCGAACCATTTCACCACAAGCCGTGATAATAATATCACGTCTATCTATATCGTATACCAGATATTATCTGGTAATAGCCTGGCTACAGATCACCTGGACCATGTCGAAAAGAGGTCCTGTGTACAGTGCGAGCGAGATTGTGACGTGATGATGTCCATCGAAACTTCAACTACCTAGATATACATACACGAGAGACAGGTTCATAAGCTGAAACCATGTAGTTAATACCAACGTTTAAAATTTGCTTGAATTGAATCTGAAAAATCGGTTTGTGAGAGTTTATTTTAAATAGCCGTAATGTACTAACTCGCGAGCGACGATAGAGGTGACGAGCGTAGTCATCTCCAGCATATGAAGGTCGCAGTGCCAGCGCTCCAGCGCGCCGCAGAGCTCCTGCACCAGCCACGAGCCGCCCCTCTCGCGCCACGACACATACTCTGGAACAACGAGCGACGTATTTACTAAGGGGATTTATAAAACCGGTCCTAAAATCACCTACCTATAGCGGATGTTAATTTTGTTATGAACATTGCAAGTAGATGTTTTGTTTTATGTTGGATTTTGTATTAAATTTCAAAAATTGCCATGCCCTAACAGGGTTGTACTTAGGAGTAAGTTTCTTTGTACAAATGCAATAAAATAAATAAATAAATACTCCCATAGCTACCACCTGCACATAATTGCTTAATTCCGTGGCAATCAAAAGAATAACTTACTAAAACTAACCTAAGTTTTAGCTCAACCTTAATAGAGCCACTTCTTACCCTCTACGGAAGAAGTGAGCAGTAGCGTGTCGGCGTGCGAGCCGAGCGCGGCGCCGCCGGGCCCGTCGAGCTCCACGCGGCCCGGGTCCAGCTGCCCGCCGCGGCACGCCTGCACCAGGAACAGCTTGGGCTTGCCCACGAGCCCCGCGTCTCCGTACTGCAGGCGTTCCACCAGCTCGCGCAGCTCATAAGGCCTGTCAGCCGCCAGAACCACCCCACGCCGCTCGCCGTGCGACAGCACCGCCACGCACACGCACGACGTGTTGCGGTGGTCTTCCTTGCTCACTGTAACACAACACTTATAACAACATCGGATTCATTTCTCTTGTCAACAGTTCTGCCCTGCTAAGCTAAAATGCGATATCTCAGGCACAACTGCTGTAGCAATTGCTACCTCATTACTAGCAGGAGAGGACTGAATCTGCTTTGGCTTTTGAATTTAAGATTTCGCCTTTTAGCTTAAGACGGCAGAGTTGTGAAGGAAATTGAATGCATAGGTACGGTGAGAGCGCCGGAGGGTGGGCGGTACGCACGGCTGGAGACGATGGCGAGGATCTCGTCGTGGTCCTTGTCACGGTGCACGACGACGCGGAAGCCGAATGCCGCGAAGACACGCGATAGACGCGCCACGTCGAACGCCGTGCCCCTGCGCGTCGTCGGCCGCTCCCTGTGACCACAACACTAGTTCAAAATAAAAATGAAATCTTTATTCAGAAACACTTATTTTACAATATATAGCTCTAGACTAAACATACCAAAAGAGACAAATAACCCACATGCCTGAACTAGGATGATACTGTGTTTCAGGCGTAAAAGGACGTACAAAACTAAAATAAAATAATCGGTTTACCCTTGAATCAATTTCAATTTCAAAGGATTTATTTCGGACATGTCCATATCGTGTTAGTAACAATTTATCTTAAATCTATGTTAGTTATACGATTATTTCTACATCTAACTAAACCTAGGTGTCAGATGGAGGAGATTCCAGGCTCGCCAGAAAGCCGAATCACCGACACTCATTTCATAGAATGATTTACGTCGCCGTATTTTCATTTCTTCGACAGGCATTTTCACGTGCAGGAGTTATAATTTTTTCGTGGTCACAGGTCTAACCTAACCTAACCTAACCTACGTAACCCATGCTTAAGATAACCTGAAAACAATAAGATGTCAGCAGAAATTAACCTTCGATGAAATAGAATTCTGTGAAACGACACATTCGATGAAATGAGTGTCTGCAAAACAAGGGGACACGAAAATAATCACACGCAAATAACAGATCAAAGTTTTCTTATCAGTTAATAAATAATAATGTAATTTTTATTTCTATTTTTAGAGTATACGTCGTGGTTTTTTTAATATTGCTTCTTGGAATTTTTTTTATTGAGTACGGACATGCAAGAATCTAAATTATAAACTGGGTTAAATTCAATGTTGCATAAATTGGCTTCGAGTTCGTTTATATTAGTTTTAGAAATAGCTTTTGTGTGAGCTGGATTAGGTAATTTGCGGTTTAGGATAAGTAGGGCGATGATGACGATGATTTATATTTAATCTTTGTTTAAATGTACTGAAGTTGGCAAACTGAATACTCTGCGCATGTTTTGTGTTACTATGGTTAATGTATTACTCTAAGAAGACCGACATACGCGAATTAAACCCATATTAATTTTCGGGACCAAGTGCGAGTAGTTTGGAATACTCGCAACGCCCTGTAGACTTATGTAAATGCCCGCCTCGTTAGACTTCTTGTGACTGCGATCCGCGATCTTGCAATCAAACCTGGTGGTAATCGGGTAACCTACCTACTTCATAACTCCTACT
This sequence comes from Tortrix viridana, assembly GCA_963241965.1. Classification (NCBI taxonomy): domain Eukaryota; kingdom Metazoa; phylum Arthropoda; class Insecta; order Lepidoptera; family Tortricidae; genus Tortrix; species Tortrix viridana. Next base: position 13,687,222 of record OY725186.1, read on the forward strand.
ACGCAGATCAAGTTGCGTCAAATTCATTTTACACGTCTAAATCCCGTTTTACTACAAACAAACCACTAACAGTTGGTTGTCTTTTACTTTCATGAAAGAACATTACCATTCAAACATACAAATAAAACTTTGACATTCTGAAAAGCCGAGCTACGAGTGGAGTGCTACCTGAAGTAGCGGGTGTTCTTGTACTCGTAGTGGTCAAAGATGAGCATCGTCTTGTGCCCGGACATGTCGTACTCCTGAAGTGGGGGCGGCGCGGGCGCAGGCGCGGGCGCGGGGCGCGCGGGGGGCTCGCCCCGGTGGACTGCGTCTGCGGCTGAACCAGCCACCGGACTGAAACTAAGTCCATGCACATTAGTTTGGATTTCCTGCATTAGGTACGTTAGAGCAATCCGTCTAGTATATCTGTGAAATAACAAGTTAGGGAAAAAACTCGATTAAAACACAGAGCATACCTATTTAGATTTATTGTTTTTGCTTTTTTCTTCATTAGAATTATTTACCCGCCCACCTTCTAGTGCGCCGTATTCACTACGAGTATAACTAGTATAATGCCCATGGAAGGGTTTAGTTTTTTTCTACAGTGTTTCTTCTTACACATTCTTTAAGCATGTGCTCTAGTTTGAAGTCACTCCGTTTGCTACAACGAGGTCGCCTATAGTGGACTGGACAGATCTATTTATACACTAATTATCTGGTAAAAAATATATTCTATAGCGCAATACCCTTGTAGTGACCCTACTTAATCAACTGTTAAAGAAAATACATCTTTCCTACAGATAGTTTCTGTTCATGTCGGCAAAAGATCCCATGCGTATTCCATTTTGCCATGAATTGCCATGAAAATAAATTTTATTCTGTATTTAATTTCTCGCGGCGGCAGTATTGTTTTCACAGTATTGTGTTATTCTGGAGAAGGTTTTGGTATACAACTAATGGTTACCCCGTTACTTTTTTGTGACATGAATTTTTTAATAAAAAATAAAACCGTCTTCAAAAAACCCACTAAACAAGACATTGCTATTGTGTAAACCTACTTAACACCGGCTTAGATATATTCCATGTACCTATTAGGTACCCATCAAATAGGCAATTCCTAGGAATCCGGTCATTATTTAGTGTCTAGTCTTGTTTAGTGGGTTTTTTTTTAAAGACGGTTTTATTTTTTTATTGAAAACTTGGCAAATGACTGATTCAGATTCAGATTCAGATTTTATTACTCAATATAAATTACAGTAAAATTGCACTTCATGTCAAATTACAAGTTATTACATTGAGATCGTCAGAAATAGAAATTACACATTAATGAAATTACAACAATATAAAATTTGAATTATTTAAATTACGTGTTAATGTCATCTTTTAAGTATATCTCCATTAAGGATCGTCATAACAAAATGATATAAATATGTGGTCAGTAAAGAAACCGGCAATAACAACATATAGCAACAATAAAAGTCAACACAAAATACATTAAATGTCAGTATTATTAAGTTCTATATACTCATTGACAGAATAAAGTGGATTATCCAACAAAAGATTTCTCAGCCGGCGCCTAAACGTTTCGTCAGATGGTTCGCGTTTGAGATCGGCGGGTAGATGCTCGTAGTAGGTGGGACCGATGACGCGCGGGTTCTTACCTGCAAGTGCCATGCGACGAGGAACCGTTCTCAAACGCCCAGTATGGCGGAGTTGTTTGCCGACAACATTCACCGTCGTGAAGGAAGAAATATTTGTTCGGACAAACATTATTGTTTCAAATAAATAGAGTGAGTAGTGCGTCATTATGCGATGCGCTCTGAAAATGCCCCGGCAAGAGTCCCTATGTTTCGCCCCAACTAATGTGCGTACGGCCCGTTTTTGCATAAGCATTACCCTGTTGGCATCCGTAGAGTTTCCCCATAAGAGTATGCCGTACGACATCAGTGAGTGAAAGTATGCAAAATATACTTGCTTTAGGGCATCGTCAGATATAAGCAGTTTCAGCTTTCGCAACGCAAAGACTGCACTACTCAATCTAGCACACAAATTGGCACTTCCAATTAAGATTCGAGTCCAGAGTGAAGCCGAGGAACCTACATTCATCGCATACGGGCATAGGACTGTTCGCAACGCACGGAGGAACAGCAATACTATGTCCTGAGAAAAGCATAATGTTAGATTTCGTAGTATTGAGAAGCAACCCATTACACGAAAACCACCTCTGCAGTTGATCACATGCTTCGTGAATTTTGGCAGCAAGCTGCTCGTACGTGCGCGCGCCCACTATGACCGTGGTGTCGTCCGCGAACTGCACTGAGACGCCGGCGGTGATACTAGTTGGAAGATCATTGACGTACGCCAGAAATAGGGTATTCCCTAGGGCAGAACCTTGAGGGATCCCTATCCTCACAGTGCCAACGTCGGATTCTAGCCTTTTTCCACCCGCGGACAATTTGACGACCTGCTTCCGGTCTCGCAGAAATGATGTTAGTAGTCGATGGGCAGTGTTCCGTATACCATAACATTGCAACTTATCCAAGAGCAGATCGTGGTTTATGACGTCAAAGGCCTTGGATAAGTCACAAAATATACCAGAACCGAACATTTCATTCTAATAGTGACAAACCAAAATAATTTAAATCTAATCTAATTGTAACGCTAATAGCATATCAATCTCAGAAGCTTAATGTTTATTGGGTTTATTCAGTAAGTAGGTACCTACTTCACCAGTGGTGGCCGATGTTAATACTATCAAGGTTAAAATAAAAACCGGTAACAATGTTTTTATCAGTGAGTGGCTTTAATAAGTATTTTATTCCGATCCCAGAGGAAGCACGACGCTGGAACTGGCTTTGATTCCCAGAAGGCCGATCGAGTGACGTAACGCTCCCGTCAGACAGGCTGGTGGTCGGACGGCGGCGCCCGCGCAAGGTCGCGGCGCCAGCCACACACCAGTACCTACATGCGCAGGCACCGCACAGCTGATTAATAACCTTAAGTACCGTTTATTACTTAACAAGAATAATAATAAGAATAACCGTTTGTTTTAAGATCTTTCTCATGTAGGTAATAATAGTATTAACCGGCTTAACCGGGTATAACCGGGTTTTGTTTGTCTCTGTGCTGTTCTGTGCTTCTGTTTTGTAGGTATCACGTTCCTGTATTGTCTTCTTTAAATGTTTGGAATGCCTGATTGTGAGATGGGTGGATGTGAGATGCCTGTATGATGTAATTTTAGTTTAATTTTATTACGATTATTTTATTGTGTTGTGTAAAATTGTAAATTGTGGCAATAAATTATTTTGGAATTGAAATTGCAATGCATGACATCTTTTATATTATAATGTACACAGTTATGACAATAAATGATTATCTTATCTTATCTTATCTTATCTTATCTTATCTTATTGAAAAAGTTAATCTAAATTTAAATTGTTGTATAATACCTGAGCTTATAATTATTTATTAATAAATTATTAAGTACCATAAGTAGGTATATGTGTCACCGTATGATTGTGAACACCGTGAAACTAACGGTGTTCAGTTGTACGGTGACATAAACGTGGGCTTTTCGGAAACTCAGGAAAAATAAAATACTCAGGGTTTTTTCTGGAACTTTGTCATCTTCGGGAACGTTGTTTCAACCAGAGCGACCCTCGAGCTCTCGGCTTTGTTGTGTGTAATCGGCCTTATTAACTGTTATAGTTTTGTATTACATACAATGATTTGCGCCTAAAAGCTTTTGAATTTGAAACTTAAACGCCAACTTATTAAAATAATAATATACTTAGGTAACTGTGTATATAATACGTTCAGAACTTACCGCTCCATTTTTTACGACACCTGCTTCACTTTGGCACAACACACACACACAGAGACACAAATATAAATACGGGTTAGTTTTTGTCAACTGATCTAAGTCGAGCGAACCGGGCAACGTGCGCGCGGCGCCGGCGCCGTGGGCGGAGTGCGCCGGCGCGGCGCGCGGGCACCGGGGCAGATAACACTAGGCTGACCTCACACACTATCTGTGCGACATGTGCGAGCACACACACACCAAATTCAGATTATGAAATTCAGATGAGGATTCTGATTGTGTACGGCCAGCCTAATACCTAGCTAATTAATATTTATAGTACAAAATATACTTACATGATTATTCTTATATTTGTTTTTGAGTTTAGCTGCTTATGGCTTCTTTGACATCTCGGTGACGAACTGCGGCGCGGTTTTGATAATTACTCTTATACCGGCGAGCTTAGTACCTACTTACTTAAGTTAATAAGCTGTCCCACGTGATTTGTACCCTCCTGTCTTTGACCACAGATTAAATAAGTATTACCAAAGTTTAATTAAACAAAGACGTTCAACGAACCAGAAATACCAACCAATACCTCTATTTAACTGCTACGTCGCAAAGTGATCCTATAAGGGTTCATTTTTTCCTCTTGAGGTACGGAACCCTAAAAATACAAATCTACTATTAATAACTATAATAAAGTAACCCGCCCCGTGTTCGCACGGCTAGCTAGCACTAATTATCTAAAATGTTCCTATTGATAGCCTAGATAACCCCCCGGGTCCGTGTCGGCTCACCAGAAAACGTGTAGTCCGAATGTACTTATCATCGCAAGTTCTAATTTGATTTTTACTGAAACTGTTCTGATTTTAGGATATTTTATTATCTTTTTTTAAACCTGACCTAACCGAACCTTATTTACCAGTTAGATATTTTTAAAATTCTGAAACAATAATTTGATCTCGATTTGAGAACTGAACCATCTTGTGACACTACGACTTTACCTAAGTCGTATGTCGCCTCGCAAATATAATTAATATTATTAAGGATATTTTTATTATTAAATGTAGACTCTTTTAAGTTTAGTTAGTATGTAGAGAAGTATAGTAAGATAGAAAGCAAGTGTAATACTACCTTAAAGTCAAATAGGTATCTAGGTCATTGTAGTGCTGACTAAATGTCATACCTAGGTTTTAAAATAGATTTAAGTATTGTAGAAACGTTTGTTTAGATTTGGCGAAATAATCGATAAATTGACATGTTTAGATCTTAATATCATATAGGCTGGATAGAATTGATAGAAAAATTATAATTTGAAAATTTAAAATTCAAATACTTAGATAGAAAAAAGATTCTAGATAGGCTAGGAAAATTCGTCATTGTTTGTCAGGATTTTAGTCTTTGTCAGGAAAGTCTGAGATGATTTTAGGAAATAACCAAGGTTTGTTCACGGAAAGACGATAAATAATTGTTTCTAAAATTACAAGGATTTTTAAAATATAACAAATAATAACTACTAATAAAGCCGTGGTAGCCTAATGGTTCGACCTGCCGACTCTTAAGCGGAGGGTCGTGGGTTCAAACCCGGGCTCGCACCTCTAAGTTTTTCGGAATTTATATGCGAAATATAATTTGTAAATTTACCATGAGCTTTTCGGTGAAGGAAAACATCGTGAGGAAACCTGCACACACCTGCAAGCAATTTGACGGTGTGTGCGAAGTTCCCACGCGGGCCCAGTGCGGATTGGGAATCCGCACTGGGCCCGCGTGGGAACTATAGCCCAAACCCTCTCATTGTGAGTGGAGGCCTGTGCCCAGTAGTTATTATTATAATTTTATTTATTCTATCCTATAGAATAAGTTGATGAAATAAATAAATAATTAAATAAAATAAATAGTTACTTGTATAGTTGGGTCTATCTCGGATGATCCCTGCGACAGCTCAAATGTACAGTATTATTATTGTTGACAACTTGACTTCAACTTGACTTTTCATTAATAAAATTAATTAATACAGACCTTGCGGTGACGTTCAGGAATTATACAATTTTAAATGATTACTCATTTTTTTAAATGCCTCGCTGGCGAGTATACTTAGTGTTTGAAATACATATCCGTCGCGGGAATCATCCTACATGGACTGGATAGACTTATAGTGATTAATAAGTACTAGATTTACGCGGCTTCGGTCACGTGGTAAAACGTTTATAAAAAAAACTGGTCAAGTGCGAGTCGGACTCGCGCACCGAGGGTTCCGCATAAACTTGAAGGCATGTAAACAGTTCGTAAATCACGGGAATACAATATAAAAAAAACCAGTATAAACTGACACGCAATAAGTATGCACTTTCATACTTAGTGGGTGTCAGTTTATACTGGACCGTTTTTTTATGGGATGTAACTACAAATTAACAGTTTTCGAATTTTTTCCTGTACTTGTGCTATAAGATATTGCTTCTTGCCAAATATCATGATTCTAAGTCAACGGAAAGTACCCTATAGGTTTTGATTCCCTTGAGATTCCCTTCAATATGCGGCATAAACGGCCATATCTTTTGATTGCGTTGACATAGATGTTTGATTTTTTCACTGATCCAAGGGATTGCAGACTTGAGTATTTGATATTAATTTCAACTTGATACCTCCACGCGTTCCTGAGAAAAAGGGTCTTGACAGACACACAGACAGACAGACGGACAATAAAGTGATCCTATAAGGGTTCCGTTTTTTTCTTTTGAGGTACGGAACCCTAAAGAATATGTTTAGTCTATGATTTTATACACTCCACATAAGAAAAAGTAGTCTACCACATTTTGGTTTAATAGCGACATCTAACGGATAATTTTATTGGCTAAAAGAAATAGTGTTATCGAGTAGCAATTCTCGATTTAGGATAACGGGATGAAAAGTATCCAATGTCCGTCTTTATGTACCGGACTACATAGGGTCCATATTGGCTCATACAAAATTCTTATTCCGATTTTTGGTTTTACTACCGATTTGTATTCCTAATAATCACTCTTCATAATTTTTTTCCTCATAATTTTTTTGTTCATAACTTATTATTACTACCAACGGAACTCATAACAGACAGTTATCATATTTTTTTTATTAATACTCATTTGTATTCATAATAATCACTCTTCATAATTTTTTTCCTTATACTTTTTTTGGTCATAAATTTTTACTACTACCAACGGAGCAGGGACTTAGAAATAGAAGGGTGATTCTTCACTCATCGTCTACTATATGTAAGTATTAGTTAAAAATATGTTCATTTCTGGCGCTTCGCCGGCCGCTACAGCGGCACGCTCGCTTCGCTCGCTCGGTTCGCGCGCTGTAGGGTCGCAATTCTACTTAACACTCCTCCTCGCTTCGCTCGTCGTCGTGCCTAATGGAGACCTTCGTTATGAATTAGAATGATTAGGAGTTTCGATCGTTAGTAACTGAAAATATATGAAAACAAATATTAGTATAAACAAGGTGTATAATTAGTGATATTATTAAATCTGATGATTATGAGTTTCGATCGTTAGTAATAAAAAAAATGATCATTAGGTTGTAAAATTGTATGAGATACATTTTCGGAGTTCCAATAATCTAATTTGCAATTTTATATGAACCTTGGCGCACCCGACTACATAGTATACGAGCCGATATTAATGAAAGTATAAAAAGCCTGTTAATAACATGAGTGTGTGGACGCAGGTTACGCGACCGGCCGCTGTCGGCGGCGGACACGGCGGCGTACTGGGTGGAGTACTGCGCGCGGCGCGGCGGCATGCCCTTCGCCCGGGCGCCGCGCCGGCTGCTGCCCTGGTGGCAGGCCTGCTGCCTGGACCTCGGCCTGGCGCTGTGGCTCCTCTACCGCGGCGCGCTGCTCGCCCTCGGGGCGCTCCGGTCGTTGGTCATCAGGCGCAGACGGAAGGGGAAGGCGAGTGATACAATAAACATATTGTTACCTGATGTTTCTCAATTTTATTTCCATCATTAGATTCGGCGAGATAAAAATCGTAACATTCGTGATCTTAGTAATTGTTACAGGTCAAGTATCAACCGTAATATGTATACGGTTCAAAAGATATCTCTTTAAGGAAAAAAAATTAACAAAAAAATTAAACCGTCTTCAAAAACACACTAAAAAGGGTTAAATAAAGACCGGCCTCTAGGAGTCCTAGGAATTGCCTATTTAGTGCCTAATAGGTACATGAAGTATATCGAAGTCGGTGGCAAGAATCATGGTGTCATTGCTATTGTGTACCTACTTGACGGTTGAATATTTTTTTTTTTTTTTTTTTTGTTGAATTTTTTTTTTTTTTTTTCACTTTTTAGTGATGCACCTAATATTATTATGTGATAAAGCACATAGACATAAAAAACAATAGCCTAATAGCAATTTCTCATCACCCTTAACAAAATGTCGCTGTCCAAAATGCAGGGCCGTTAATCATTGAGGAGTTCTCCCGGTACTTCACCATCAGTTACACTTTACCACATGCATTATAATGAATATAAAAGTAGGTTCATGTTCTTAATAAAGAAATCTCATTGCTGGCGTCACTCATTTACGACTAAGGAGTTCCGGTGGTCATCTCTGGTCTTCATCACCAGTTCCTCTTCACCAAGAGGTGCTTTTGGAATGCAAATTCTTAAGTTGTTGCAGGTAATACCAAAATCGCTGTATGTGTGCCTATAACTTTTGAGGAGTTGCCTCGATTCCTCATGGATCCCATCATCAGATTCTGATTTCGTGACAATGGGACTACATGGAAACAAAACAACCTTTCAAACCTTTCAAACAAAAAAAAATATTTGAAAATCGGTCCACAATTGACGGAGTAATCGTGTAACATGAAAAAAAACACAGGAGAATTGATAACCTCCTCCTTTTTTGAAGTTGGTTAAAAAAAAAGGATGGATAGACGAGCAGCGTTAGTTTTGTAATAGTTGAGACACACTTTGGGTACGAAACCTTAAAAAATAAATATTTACAAGAAAAAATCTTAACGTTTGTTATAATTATAACCTAGTAATTTAGTAATTGAATGGTTGCTCACGCCATCTCTCGCCGAATAGCCAGTAACTTGTGAACTTATAGGACGGATATGTAAATAAACGAATTACTACTAAAAAAGTGTTAAGACCAGACTGCAATTGTAGAATACGGGTACTGAAATATAACTTGGTGACAAAATGAGACGGGGTCACTTTTGGCACGCTTAAAACACCCTAGAGTCCGCATCATTCTGATTTCTGGTTATCATCTTTCGACAATATATAAGTACAAAAATGTGAATTCTCACAATGCAGCCACCGTAAAAGGTCGTGAGATCTCATGTAAAGCCAAACCTACATTTTAGTGAATGTATTAATATTAGACATTGTAACATAAATATCACCCACTCACCGCTGGATGGCGCCACCAGTAGATTAACTCGCACAATCGTTTCCCACCCCAAGAATAATGCAAGACTAATCCCGATGCCGTTAGATGGCGTTACCAGTAGGGTCCTTTTTGGCTAGTTTTGACGTCTAAACGTCTTTCAATTCGGTCAGTATACTAGCAAAAAACAAATGTAACGAAATATGTCATCTGTGGCTAACTGTACCTACCTATATCCAATTTCTCGCTTTCCCGAATACCCGATTTCTCGCAGAACCTTGAAAATCTACCTATCTGTTGTTTAACGTAACTTAATGTGTTATATGCCGTTAGAAAAGTTGATACATTTTATATCCGATTTTATATAGTGTAATGACGTAATCATCATCATCATCATCATCAGCCTCAAGACGTCCACTGCTGGACAAAGGCCTTCCCCAAGGTTTTCCACAACGACCGGTCCTCTGCTGCTGTCATCAGGATCCAGCGGTCTCCCGCGACCTTTATCAGATCGTCGGTCCACCTTGTGAAAGGCCTGCCGACACTTCGTCTCCCGGTTAGCGGTCGCCACTCTAGAACCTTTCCGCTCCAACGGCCATTGGTTCTGACTAGCAATGTGCCCCGCCCACTGCCACTTAAGGTTTGCTATTCGGTGAGCTATACTGAGCTGTTACTTTATGCTAGTTTTTTTTTTTTTTTTTTTTTTTTTTTTTTTTTTTTTTTTTTCTTAACAAATTATATTTTAATTAATCCGCCACTAACATATTACACACACAAATAATACTAAATTTATAGCCAAAAACTACGTTGCACATACACTAATTGAAGCTTTGTTGATTTTACTTATGTAATAATGTATGTAATAGTAATATTATTATTACTGTAACAAAACACATAATTACTTCACAATCATTATTTATTTGCGCAACAATAACATTTCTCAATGACCGTTCAGTGGTCGCAATCCGCAGGTTTTTTTTTTTTTTTTTTTTTTTTTTTTTAATTATTTATTTTTATTTATTATTTATTTATTATATTAAGGAAACCCAACAGTTATAACGTCAACGTAAAAAAAGTATGTAAAACAAAAAACCAATTATAGGATTTCACGTACAACAACAAAATAAGAATAATTATCAAGTTAAATTAAACTCTTAAGTGCCACGCACTTGCACTACACACCTACGCAAAAAAGATATCAAACAATAAACAAAACAAAATAAAATTATACTAAAATAACAATAGCTTACTTGCAATAGACAAACAAATAATGCTGCTCAACTAAAATATTTTGACGTCAGACTTCGCCTCACAGAAGGAATTCTACAATTAAATATGTCTACATCCATATTTGTTTCTATATATTTTTTTTTTTTTTTTTTTTTTTTTTTTTTAATACTCACTTTCAATTGGTTTAAAATCGAATTAGAATAAGAAGTAGTTCGCTAGAACTGCTCGTAAAATGTAAAACCACTTTCCCCTATTTCATCCCCCCTCTCACCATTCCGCTTTCCGATTTACCCATTTACCCCCCCTTTACCCATTCCTTTGAACCATCCCGTCAACCCACCCCCCTCCTCTCCCCCCCCCCTTTCCGATTCTCCTCCACATTATCCTTCCCCTTCCCGTTCATTAAGCAAATTTCTAAAAAACAAAATGATTCTTCTTAATCGGTTAATGAACGAGTATAGACAGTAAGAAAACAATAGATGGCAGCACATGTCAATTAACTCACACAATCGTTTGCTTCCCCGACATTTGCTAAGTTGGAGGAAATATTATTTATTACCTTCGGTAGGTTAGGTTAGGTTAGGTTAGGTTAGGTTAGGTTAGGTTAGGTTAGGTTAGGTTAGGTTAGGTTAGGTTAGGTTAGGTTAGGTTAGGTTAGGTTAGGTTAGGTTAGGTTAGGTTAGGTTAGGTTAGGTTAGGTTAGGTTAGGTTAGGTTAGGTTAGGTTAGGTTAGGTTAGGTTAGGTTAGGTTAGGTTAGGTTAGGTTAGGTTAGGTTAGGTTAGGTTAGGTTAGGTTAGGTTAGGTTAGGTTAGGTTAGGTTAGGTTAGGTTAGGTTAGGTTAGGTTAGGTTAGGTTAGGTTGGGGTGCAGGCCGGATTCCTCCACGTTGGCCTGGGTGTTGCAGTCTCTCTTGATCTCGATCCGGAGAGAACGCAGCATCTGGGCTGGTGCACCCTGGGCATTGGTTGGGACTTTCTCCTTGTGGGAATCTTCCAGCCCATGGCTAATATCCGGCACTGGGGGGGGGGGCGTGACTAGGTTCACCTGAAGGAGAGGGGGGGTTCCCCTCCCCCCCCGATCTGGAAGGTGGCCATTCACCCCCCAGGGGGGATTGGGTTTATTGGAAGGGGAAGGCGAGGCGGAGGGCCCACGACCCGGAACCGGAAGATATCCCATCCCCCCAGAGGGTCCCGTTACGTGTTCCTCTGGTCTACCATAGGACACGTGCGGGACAGGTGTGGTGTTGGGTTGTTTGAAGGGAGTTGGTATCCTCCTGGAAAGCGACCCACACTACAGGCAGACGGCGGAAGGGAAGGCGAACTCAGCGAACTTCGGTTTACTGCTCGCCCGAACTTCCTGTGGAACCAGTGGGTGAGGGGCCCACATTGCACGGTTCCACCTGTCTGGGGAGATGGTTGCTGGCGTACACAACTGTCTCCTCCTTGGCGGAGGCTCTTTTGAGCGGCCGGGAGGCGCCCAGCGGCCAATGCTTACGCAGGTACCGCGGCGTCTCCGTTAACCGGCACTGAGGGTTACGCCGGAGTGGTTTTAGACGGTAGGCTCCTGCCTTCAGTCTCTTGCGAGACTGAAGGAAGGAGAGAGTCCGTCATACCCCCCTATAGCATGGCCAACCCTAGGCCGGGGGATGATGCGTAAAGCATTTCCACTCCGTCAACAAAAAAAAAAAAAAAAAAAAAAGGTTAGGTTAGGTTAGGTTAGGTTAGGTTAGGTTAGGTTAGGTTAGGTTAGGTTAGGTTAGGTTAGGTTAGGTTAGGTTAGGTTAGGTTAGGTTAGGTTAGGTTAGGTTAGGTTAGGTTAGGTTAGGTTAGGTTAGGTTAGGTTAGGTTAGGTTAGGTTAGGTTAGGTTAGGTTAGGTTAGGTTAGGTTAGGTTAGGTTAGGTTAGGTTAGGTTAGGTTAGGTTAGGTTAGGTTAGGTTAGGTTAGGTTAGGTTAGGTTAGGTTAGGTTAGGTTAGGTTAGGTTAGGTTAGGTTAGGTTAGGTTAGGTTAGGTTAGGTTAGGTTAGGTTAGGTTAGGTTAGGTTAGGTTAGGTTAGGTTAGGTTAGGTTAGGTTAGGTTAGGTTAGGTTAGGTTAGGTTAGGTTAGGTTAGGTTAGGTTAGGTTAGGTTAGGTTAGGTTAGGTTAGGTTAGGTTAGGTTAGGTTAGGTTAGGTTAGGTTAGGTTAGGTTAGGTTAGGTTAGGTTAGGTTAGGTTAGGTTAGGTTAGGTTAGGTTAGGTTAGGTTAGGTTAGGTTAGGTTAGGTTAGGTTAGGTTAGGTTAGGTTAGGTTAGGTTAGGTTAGGTTAGGTTAGGTTAGGTTAGGTTAGGTTAGGTTAGGTTAGGTTAGGTTAGGTTAGGTTAGGTTAGGTTAGGTTAGGTTAGGTTAGGTTAGGTTAGGTTAGGTTAGGTTAGGTTAGGTTAGGTTAGGTTAGGTTAGGTTAGGTTAGGTTAGGTTAGGTTAGGTTAGGTTAGGTTAGGTTAGGTTAGGTTAGGTTAGGTTAGGTTAGGTTAGGTTAGGTTAGGTTAGGTTAGGTTAGGTTAGGTTAGGTTAGGTTAGGTTAGGTTAGGTTAGGTTAGGTTAGGTTAGGTTAGGTTAGGTTAGGTTAGGTTAGGTTAGGTTAGGTTAGGTTAGGTTAGGTTAGGTTAGGTTAGGTTAGGTTAGGTTAGGTTAGGTTAGGTTAGGTTAGGTTAGGTTAGGTTAGGTTAGGTTAGGTTAGGTTAGGTTAGGTTAGGTTAGGTTAGGTTAGGTTAGGTTAGGTTAGGTTAGGTTAGGTTAGGTTAGGTTAGGTTAGGTTAGGTTAGGTTAGGTTAGGTTAGGTTAGGTTAGGTTAGGTTAGGTTAGGTTAGGTTAGGTTAGGTTAGGTTAGGTTAGGTTAGGTTAGGTTAGGTTAGGTTAGGTTAGGTTAGGTTAGGTTAGGTTAGGTTAGGTTAGGTTAGGTTAGGTTAGGTTAGGTTAGGTTAGGTTAGGTTAGGTTAGGTTAGGTTAGGTTAGGTTAGGTTAGGTTAGGTTAGGTTAGGTTAGGTTAGGTTAGGTTAGGTTAGGTTAGGTTAGGTTAGGTTAGGTTAGGTTAGGTTAGGTTAGGTTAGGTTAGGTTAGGTTAGGTTAGGTTAGGTTAGGTTAGGTTAGGTTAGGTTAGGTTAGGTTAGGTTAGGTTAGGTTAGGTTAGGTTAGGTTAGGTTAGGTTAGGTTAGGTTAGGTTAGGTTAGGTTAGGTTAGGTTAGGTTAGGTTAGGTTAGGTTAGGTTAGGTTAGGTTAGGTTAGGTTAGGTTAGGTTAGGTTAGGTTGAGGTTGAATTTTGGGAGGTAGTGTACGATGCGATTTTTGGAGACGATTATTAACGAATTTTTGGCTTTCAATATCGGATTCTGATTCTACTCTATCACGTGACCTGGCTTAGTTATTTTGGATTTTGTGTTTTGCTCTTGATTGGATTTTATTGGTTTGTTTACGTTTTTCTGACGTAAAAAAGTCGGTGTTGCCGTTGTTGTTTTGAGCCCTTTTCAGGGCTAGCACATAGCGGCAATAGTCGTCTTTACAGTAGGGAAGGTCCGGTATTTTTCGGAATTTTATTTCGGAAAATATCGAATTTTCAAAAAAGTGTAAATTCACACCCTAAATTTCTTTGAAATTTAGGGTTTGTTTACATTTTTACTTTTTAATTTAGTCGGTGTTGCCGATATCCCACCTTGCCCAGTTTTTGGGCGGGGATAGCGGTAACGGTCCCGCAAACTATAGGGTTGGTCCCGTAATCGTGAGATTGCGGAACCCTTAGTTTTTAATTTTTTGAAATTTTGTGTTTTCTTGACCAAAATTTTAAAAAATTATTTTAATTTTTCACTTTTTAAGTGAAATTTTGACTGGGTTGTGGTGGTCGAAAAATTTTTTGAATTAGCAGTTTAGGTAGTGCATTTCACCCTCTACACAGTGCTGAAAGATTTGTAATTTTCAAACATCCCGTTTGGAAATTGCAAATTTTCGCAGGTGGGGAGGGAGAACTTTTTTGGTTGATTATTTTTTAAAATTTTTGTATTTTTGTTTTTCGGCCTTTTCTTTTTATTTTTGTATTTGGGGGTAATAAAGTAAAGGTGTCAAAAAATAGAGTAAAAATTGCTCTATTTTTTGACATTTTTCTTTTTTCGCTGCGACCTCGGGAAGTGGGCCAAATTCGGGGGGAAAGTTTTAAAACTTTGCTAATTGCCTTCATCAGGCGCTGAAGGCAATTTAGTATTAGGTCGTTGAGATCCGACTCCCACTTGACCGTTTTAAGTTAGGTTAGGTCATAACTTCGGTCTGGGTGAGCGGATCTCGACCAAATTTGGTGGAGGGGGGGCCGGGGCCACCATGGCCACGCCCTCAAGTTTTGGGGGACCCCCCTCGGAGGGGGGGGGCTCTGACTCCGATCTGGAGTCAGAGAATGACTATTTGGAACCGGAGGACTACCTGCCGGTTCCCTCTGGGTCGAAGAGGACCCATGAGGATGAGGGGGGGGCCCTCGCGCCGGATCACCTACCTAAGGTGAACACGGCGCGCAGGGGGAAGCCCAAGGGGGCATATTCGGGGCTGTCCGCGGCGAAGGCGAAGCTCGCCCTAATCGAGCCCCGGTTCGAGGAGAGGCAGGACGCCGCCGCGGCCAGGTACCTGCGAGACTTCCCCGCACTCCGCTCGAGGAGGGGTGAGGAGGGGAAGGGGGGAAGGGGGGTAGAAGCCGGGGGGGAGCGGTCGCGATCGCAGTCGCCCTCCCGTGCTGGCTCTCCCTCACCGTCGGGCGGCCAGGTGGATCGGCAGTATGCCGATCCCATAGAGGTGGCCCGAACATCGGCGAGGGACATTCTAGAGGGGGCCCGAAAATCGGGCAACCTGAAGGGGGAGGTGTGGGGCCTATTTAATAGGTCCTGCAGAGCCATCTTGGCGGCCATGGACGAGGTGGAGGCCGCCAAGGCCGAGGGCGAGGAGATCCGCATCCTTAAAGCGGACAATAAAAGGATGCGGGAGCAGCTCGCCCTGCTCACCGCGGAGACCAAGGCGCTCAGGACCGCCTTCTCCGAGCGCCAGGCCCCGGCTCCCCCCCCTCCACCAGTGCAGTTCTCTACGGAGGAGCTGGTGGAGGCAATAGAATGTATGAAGAGGGACCTCTTCCTCAGTTTGGGCAACATGGTGAATGCCCGAATCGAGGAAGTGAGTCGCCGCCTTCCCCCGGAGCCCCCGCTCCGCCCCCCGCTGGCAGCGGACAAAAGGGCCACAGGGTCTGCCCCCCCGCCGCCCCCCCCCAAGACGAAGGCCACGAGGCCTACCCCGCCGCCCATGCCGCAGCCCGAGCCTGAGGCGAGGGCCAGACTGGGGGATGGGAGGCCTAAGGCCGCCAAGAAGGCGGCACCCCCCGCCCGCAAGGCAGCGCCCAACGCCCCTGCGGCCAAGGCGCCCAGGCCTGCCGCAGCCCCGGCTGCCGCTCGGCCTTCGCAGGGCGTACCCGGCCCCTCAGGCCGAATACCGCCTCCGCCCGCGCAATGGTCGGAGGTGGTAAAAAAGGGAAAAGGCAAGGGGAAGGCCAAGACCTCCCCCCCCCCGGCCAGAAAGGCAGCGCCAAGACCCGCGGCGCTGTCTGCCCCCAAGACGGCGGCGGTGGTGGTGACGTTGAAGAAGGACGCCACCACCACGTTGCAGGCCACCATGGCTAAGGCCATTCAGGGCCTTAGCCTGCAGGAGGTGGGCCTGCAACATGTGCGGGTCCGGACCTCGGCGACCGGGGGCAGGGTCATCGAGGTCCCAGGGGGGGATAGCGGCCGGACCGCCGATAAACTGGCGGAACGGCTGCAAACAATAGTCGGGGACGTGGCGAACATTAGCCGCCCCGTCAAGATGGCCGGCCTCCAGGTCGCCGGGCTCGATGAGTCGGCGACCGGGGAGTCGGTGGCGGAGGCGGTTGCCAAGGCGGGGGGCTGCGCGACGGCCCAGGTAAAGGTTGGGGCCGTCCGCAGGCTGTACGACGGCACTGGATCGGTCCTCGTCCAGTGCCCCGTGACCTGCGCGATCGCGCTGCAGAGGGCGGGTCGGATCCTGGTGGGTTGGGCCTCCGCCAGGGTCACGGCCGTGGGACCGACACCGATGCGCTGCTTCAAGTGCTACGGTGTCGGTCACACGAGGGAACTGTGCCCCTCTAGCGTGGACCGGAGCACGCTGTGCTTCCGGTGCTGCAAGGAGGGGCACAAAATGGGGGAATGCTGGGAGAAAGAGTGGTGTGCGGTCTGCCACCACTCCAAACTCCCAGCGGGGCACAGAATGGGGGGAAGGAACTGCTTCCCCCCCCCAACCAGAGGTAGGGACACGAGGGCCCCACGCCCCCGTCCCCCCCAGCAGAACCCCCCGTCAGCGCCAGCCGCCGGGGCCCAGGAGGAAAGCATGGATGTCTAGATGCCAGCACACCCGCATCTAGACATCCTGCAGGTGAACGCCAACCACTCCGCCAGAGCTCAAGACCTGCTCATGCAGACCATGGCGGAGTGGGCGATTGGCGTTGCCGTAGTGGCGGAGCCCTACTTCGTCCCCCCCCTACCCAACTGGGTAGGGTCGGCGGACGAGAGGGTGGCCGTGGTGGTGCCGGCGGTGGGGGACTTCCCCCCCCTGACCAGGGTGGAGGGTGGCCCGGGATTCGTGGCGGCCAAATGGGGAGACGACACCGTCATCGTTGCGGTGTACTTCTCCCCCAATAGGCCGCTGCGAGAATTTGAGTTGTTCCTGGGCACCCTGGGGGGGGTCGTCAGGAGGGCAGCCCCGAAACAAGTGCTGGTCCTGGGGGACCTCAATGCCAAGAGCGCGGCATGGGGTTCCCCCGTTACGGACCCGCGCGGGGCGGCCCTCAGGGACTGGGTGGCGGCGACGGGCCTTACGGTCCTGAACCAGGGCAGCGCCAACACTTGCGTGCGGCGCCAGGGGGGGTCAATCGTGGACATCACGTTCGCGACCCCCGCCATTGCCGCACGCGTTACAGACTGGCGCGTCCTGGAGGACGTGGAGACCCTCTCTGATCATCTTTATATCAGAATGAGGGTCTCCACAGGTAGGGCCCGGCCGCTGCCCGTCCCCGGGGGGGGGCGGAGGGGGGCTGGGAGAGGAGGAGGGTTCCCCAAATGGTCCCTGTCCAAACTGGACAGGGACAGGGTGGACGAGGCGGCGATGGTGGAGGCATGGTGTGCTGCCCCACCCGCCGACCTCGGGGTCGAGGAGCGGGCATCTCGGTTCCGCTCCTCGCTGCAGGCGGTGTGCGACGCGGCCATGCCCCGGGCGAAGCGTCTTTTCGCCCGGAGGAGGGTGTACTGGTGGTCCGCAGAGATTGCGGCCCTGCGAACCACCAGTAACAGTGCTCGGTCGGCGTACCAGCACTGTCGGCGTCGGCAACACACCGCCGAGGAGGAGGAGGGGCTCCACAGGGCCCTCAAGGAGGCAAAGGGGGCCCTACAGGTGGCGATCGCCAAGGCCAAGGACGAGGCGCACGCCTCGTTCTTGGCCACCCTGGACAGGGAGTGCGAAACAAAATGCGCACCGCCCCCCCCATGGATTCCCTGGAGCCCTCCCTCCTCCAGGCGGTCATCGAAGGGCTATTCCCGCCGAGCCCCTCGATAACTCCCCCGGTGATGACCGAGCCATCGGGGGAGCCGGAGGTCGAACTCGCCATCGCGCCTATTAGCGATGACGAGTTCGACCGGGTGTTGGACCGCCTCCGGGGCTGCAAAAAGGCCCCGGGCCCGGACGGAGTCCCCGGCAGAGTCCTCCCCATCGCACTGAAGCACCTCGGGGGCCGCCTCAGACAGCTGATGGACGACTGTCTGAGGGAAGGCAAATTCCCGAGGGTGTGGAAGGAGGGGAGGCTCTGCCTCCTCCGGAAAGAGGGTCGACCCCCTGACTGTCCCTCGGCATGGCGCCCAATTGTGCTGCTGGACGAGGCCGGGAAAATGTTGGAGAGGATCCTGGCCTCCAGAATCCTGCAGCACCTGGAGGGCGCCGGCCCGAACGTCTCGGACCGGCAGTTCGGGTTCCGGGAGGGGCGGTCCACGCTCGACGCGCTGAAGTCCTTGAGGGACTTCTGTGAGGACGCGTCGAGCAGGGGAGAGGGTGTCGTGGCGGTGTCGTTGGACATCGCCAACGCATTTGGCACCCTTCCCTATGGGGTCATTAGAGAGGCACTTCGGTATCACGAAGTGCCTCTCTACCTCCGGAGGGTCGTGGAGCACTACCTTACCGAGAGGGTAGTGCTCTACGAGGGGCGGGATGGCGGTCGGGGGGAGCGGGAGATGGCCTGTGGAGTACCCCAGGGTTCCGTGCTCGGTCCCTTGCTATGGAACCTGGGGTACGATTGGGCCATCAGGGGGGAATTGCTCCCACGGACGGCCACCATTTGCTATGCAGATGATACCATGGTGGCCGTGCGTGGGACCGAAATGGAGGAGGTGATGAGGCGGGCGGAGGTGGCGGCCGAGCTGTCGATCCACCGGATCGAGCAGCTCGGCCTGAAGGTGGCCCTCTCGAAGACTGAGGGGATAGTCTTCGGGGGGCGTGGGTGGCGGCCGCCGGCGGGCGCGGCGCTCACGATCGGGGGAGAGACGGTCCAGATAAAGCCCCATATCAAATATCTGGGGCTAACTTTGGACCGTCGGTGGGATTTCGGGGAGCATTTCGCGAGACTTGCTCCCCGAATCGTGGGCGCCGCGTCGGCCCTGGGCCGGCTGCTGCCCAATGTGGGAGGGCCGGGCTCCTTGTGCCGGCGGCTATACGCCGGCGTCACGAGGAGCATGGCCCTGTATGGGGCCCCAATATGGGCGGACAAGCTGTCCGCCCGGAACAGGGCCCTGCTGCGTAGGCCCCAGCGGGTGGTGGCCCTCCGAATGGTGAGGGCCTATATGACGGTGGCCCACGCAGCGGCCTGCCTCCTCGCCTGCACCCCGCCATGGGAAATGGACGCAGAGGTGCAGGCTGAGACCTATAAGGTTAGGTCCAGGGCCCGGGCTAGGGGAGAACGCCCGGACCCTGAGGAGGTGGAGGAGACGCGCCGTATGACGGAGCGCCGAATGCGGGACAGGTGGAAGAGCGGCCTGGAGGACTCACCCTATGGTACCCGTACCATAGGGGCGATCCTCCCGTCGTTCGACACCTGGGTGGATAGGGCATTCGGCGCTCTGTCGTACAGGCTTGTGCAGGTAATGACCGGACACGGGTGCTTCGGTCATTACCTGCACAAAATTGGGAGGGAGCCTGGCCCGCAGTGCCATGAGTGCGGCGATCCGGACGACACGGCTCAGCACACCCTCGAGGTGTGCAGCCGCTGGAGTTCGGAGCGCGCCACCATGGCACTAGCGATTGGGCAATGGGACCTCTCCCTGCACAGCGTTGTCTCTGCAATGCTGTGCAGCGAGAGGTCCTGGCAGGTGGTGGCCTCCTTCTGCGAGAGCGTTATCTCGCAGAAGGAGGCCGCGGAGCGTGAGCGCGAGGAGTCTCCTCTCGCGCATCCGCTCCGGCGCAGACGGCGGGGGTTGAGGCGGCGGCGGTTTGCCGCCCGCCTCAACCCTTAGTGGCTGCAGGTGGGGGATGGGAGTCCCACACCTGCCGTAGGAACGTCACTTGGTTGTCTGGGGGAGAGGCCCGGCGTGCTCGGCCTCTCTCCCCTTTGGCGCAGGGAGCCCCGGCAGTGGCTGGGGCAGCCGGAAGGCGTCGTGGCAATGCTAACGCGGAACCACGGCGTCTTACTGAAACCGGCAGGAGGGTACGCCAGGGTGGTTTTTAGTGGGTTGCGCTCCTCCCTTTCTCCCCATTCTGGGGAGGGGGGGAGGAGTGAGTCCCACATATCCCCTCGCCACTCCCATGGTGAGGGGAATGCATAAAGCATTTTCCACCCTGTCAAAAAAAAAAAAAAAAAAAAAAAAGGTTAGGTTAGGTTAGGTTAGGTTAGGTTAGGTTAGGTTAGGTTAGGTTAGGTTAGGTTAGGTTAGGTTAGGTTAGGTTAGGTTAGGTTAGGTTAGGTTAGGTTAGGTTAGGTTAGGTTAGGTTAGGTTAGGTTAGGTTAGGTTAGGTTAGGTTAGGTTAGGTTAGGTTAGGTTAGGTTAGGTTAGGTTAGGTTAGGTTAGGTTAGGTTAGGTTAGGTTAGGTTAGGTTAGGTTAGGTTAGGTTAGGTTAGGTTAGGTTAGGTTAGGTTAGGTTAGGTTAGGTTAGGTTAGGTTAGGTTAGGTTAGGTTAGGTTAGGTTAGGTTAGGTTAGGTTAGGTTAGGTTAGGTTAGGTTAGGTTAGGTTAGGTTAGGTTAGGTTAGGTTAGGTTAGGTTAGGTTAGGTTAGGTTAGGTTAGGTTAGGTTAGGTTAGGTTAGGTTAGGTTAGGTTAGGTTAGGTTAGGTTAGGTTAGGTTAGGTTAGGTTAGGTTAGGTTAGGTTAGGTTAGGTTAGGTTAGGTTAGGTTAGGTTAGGTTAGGTTAGGTTAGGTTAGGTTAGGTTAGGTTAGGTTAGGTTAGGTTAGGTTAGGTTAGGTTAGGTTAGGTTAGGTTAGGTTAGGTTAGGTTAGGTTAGGTTAGGTTAGGTTAGGTTAGGTTAGGTTAGGTTAGGTTAGGTTAGGTTAGGTTAGGTTAGGTTAGGTTAGGTTAGGTTAGGTTAGGTTAGGTTAGGTTAGGTTAGGTTAGGTTAGGTTAGGTTAGGTTAGGTTAGGTTAGGTTAGGTTAGGTTAGGTTAGGTTAGGTTAGGTTAGGTTAGGTTAGGTTAGGTTAGGTTAGGTTAGGTTAGGTTAGGTTAGGTTAGGTTAGGTTAGGTTAGGTTAGGTTAGGTTAGGTTAGGTTAGGTTAGGTTAGGTTAGGTTAGGTTAGGTTAGGTTAGGTTAGGTTAGGTTAGGTTAGGTTAGGTTAGGTTAGGTTAGGTTAGGTTAGGTTAGGTTAGGTTAGGTTAGGTTAGGTTAGGTTAGGTTAGGTTAGGTTAGGTTAGGTTAGGTTAGGTTAGGTTAGGTTAGGTTAGGTTAGGTTAGGTTAGGTTAGGTTAGGTTAGGTTAGGTTAGGTTAGGTTAGGTTAGGTTAGGTTAGGTTAGGTTAGGTTAGGTTAGGTTAGGTTAGGTTAGGTTAGGTTAGGTTAGGTTAGGTTAGGTTAGGTTAGGTTAGGTTAGGTTAGGTTAGGTTAGGTTAGGTTAGGTTAGGTTAGGTTAGGTTAGGTTAGGTTAGGTTAGGTTAGGTTAGGTTAGGTTAGGTTAGGTTAGGTTAGGTTAGGTTAGGTTAGGTTAGGTTAGGTTAGGTTAGGTTAGGTTAGGTTAGGTTAGGTTAGGTTAGGTTAGGTTAGGTTAGGTTAGGTTAGGTTAGGTTAGGTTAGGTTAGGTTAGGTTAGGTTAGGTTAGGTTAGGTTAGGTTAGGTTAGGTTAGGTTAGGTTAGGTTAGGTTAGGTTAGGTTAGGTTAGGTTAGGTTAGGTTAGGTTAGGTTAGGTTAGGTTAGGTTAGGTTAGGTTAGGTTAGGTTAGGTTAGGTTAGGTTAGGTTAGGTTAGGTTAGGTTAGGTTAGGTTAGGTTAGGTTAGGTTAGGTTAGGTTAGGTTAGGTTAGGTTAGGTTAGGTTAGGTTAGGTTAGGTTAGGTTAGGTTAGGTTAGGTTAGGTTAGGTTAGGTTAGGTTAGGTTAGGTTAGGTTAGGTTAGGTTAGGTTAGGTTAGGTTAGGTTAGGTTAGGTTAGGTTAGGTTAGGTTAGGTTAGGTTAGGTTAGGTTAGGTTAGGTTAGGTTAGGTTAGGTTAGGTTAGGTTAGGTTAGGTTAGGTTAGGTTAGGTTAGGTTAGGTTAGGTTAGGTTAGGTTAGGTTAGGTTAGGTTAGGTTAGGTTAGGTTAGGTTAGGTTAGGTTAGGTTAGGTTAGGTTAGGTTAGGTTAGGTTAGGTTAGGTTAGGTTAGGTTAGGTTAGGTTAGGTTAGGTTAGGTTAGGTTAGGTTAGGTTAGGTTAGGTTAGGTTAGGTTAGGTTAGGTTAGGTTAGGTTAGGTTAGGTTAGGTTAGGTTAGGTTAGGTTAGGTTAGGTTAGGTTAGGTTAGGTTAGGTTAGGTTAGGTTAGGTTAGGTTAGGTTAGGTTAGGTTAGGTTAGGTTAGGTTAGGTTAGGTTAGGTTAGGTTAGGTTAGGTTAGGTTAGGTTAGGTTAGGTTAGGTTAGGTTAGGTTAGGTTAGGTTAGGTTAGGTTAGGTTAGGTTAGGTTAGGTTAGGTTAGGTTAGGTTAGGTTAGGTTAGGTTAGGTTAGGTTAGGTTAGGTTAGGTTAGGTTAGGTTAGGTTAGGTTAGGTTAGGTTAGGTTAGGTTAGGTTAGGTTAGGTTAGGTTAGGTTAGGTTAGGTTAGGTTAGGTTAGGTTAGGTTAGGTTAGGTTAGGTTAGGTTAGGTTAGGTTAGGTTAGGTTAGGTTAGGTTAGGTTAGGTTAGGTTAGGTTAGGTTAGGTTAGGTTAGGTTAGGTTAGGTTAGGTTAGGTTAGGTTAGGTTAGGTTAGGTTAGGTTAGGTTAGGTTAGGTTAGGTTAGGTTAGGTTAGGTTAGGTTAGGTTAGGTTAGGTTAGGTTAGGTTAGGTTAGGTTAGGTTAGGTTAGGTTAGGTTAGGTTAGGTTAGGTTAGGTTAGGTTAGGTTAGGTTAGGTTAGGTTAG
This sequence comes from Tortrix viridana, assembly GCA_963241965.1. NCBI lineage: Eukaryota > Metazoa > Arthropoda > Insecta > Lepidoptera > Tortricidae > Tortrix > Tortrix viridana. The sequence continues at coordinate 13,710,224 of OY725186.1, forward strand.
GTTAGGTTAGGTTAGGTTAGGTTAGGTTAGGTTAGGTTAGGTTAGGTTAGGTTAGGTTAGGTTAGGTTAGGTTAGGTTAGGTTAGGTTAGGTTAGGTTAGGTTAGGTTAGGTTAGGTTAGGTTAGGTTAGGTTAGGTTAGGTTAGGTTAGGTTAGGTTAGGTTAGGTTAGGTTAGGTTAGGTTAGGTTAGGTTAGGTTAGGTTAGGTTAGGTTAGGTTAGGTTAGGTTAGGTTAGGTTAGGTTAGGTTAGGTTAGGTTAGGTTAGGTTAGGTTAGGTTAGGTTAGGTTAGGTTAGGTTAGGTTAGGTTAGGTTAGGTTAGGTTAGGTTAGGTTAGGTTAGGTTAGGTTAGGTTAGGTTAGGTTAGGTTAGGTTAGGTTAGGTTAGGTTAGGTTAGGTTAGGTTAGGTTAGGTTAGGTTAGGTTAGGTTAGGTTAGGTTAGGTTAGGTTAGGTTAGGTTAGGTTAGGTTAGGTTAGGTTAGGTTAGGTTAGGTTAGGTTAGGTTAGGTTAGGTTAGGTTAGGTTAGGTTAGGTTAGGTTAGGTTAGGTTAGGTTAGGTTAGGTTAGGTTAGGTTAGGTTAGGTTAGGTTAGGTTAGGTTAGGTTAGGTTAGGTTAGGTTAGGTTAGGTTAGGTTAGGTTAGGTTAGGTTAGGTTAGGTTAGGTTAGGTTAGGTTAGGTTAGGTTAGGTTAGGTTAGGTTAGGTTAGGTTAGGTTAGGTTAGGTTAGGTTAGGTTAGGTTAGGTTAGGTTAGGTTAGGTTAGGTTAGGTTAGGTTAGGTTAGGTTAGGTTAGGTTAGGTTAGGTTAGGTTAGGTTAGGTTAGGTTAGGTTAGGTTAGGTTAGGTTAGGTTAGGTTAGGTTAGGTTAGGTTAGGTTAGGTTAGGTTAGGTTAGGTTAGGTTAGGTTAGGTTAGGTTAGGTTAGGTTAGGTTAGGTTAGGTTAGGTTAGGTTAGGTTAGGTTAGGTTAGGTTAGGTTAGGTTAGGTTAGGTTAGGTTAGGTTAGGTTAGGTTAGGTTAGGTTAGGTTAGGTTAGGTTAGGTTAGGTTAGGTTAGGTTAGGTTAGGTTAGGTTAGGTTAGGTTAGGTTAGGTTAGGTTAGGTTAGGTTAGGTTAGGTTAGGTTAGGTTAGGTTAGGTTAGGTTAGGTTAGGTTAGGTTAGGTTAGGTTAGGTTAGGTTAGGTTAGGTTAGGTTAGGTTAGGTTAGGTTAGGTTAGGTTAGGTTAGGTTAGGTTAGGTTAGGTTAGGTTAGGTTAGGTTAGGTTAGGTTAGGTTAGGTTAGGTTAGGTTAGGTTAGGTTAGGTTAGGTTAGGTTAGGTTAGGTTAGGTTAGGTTAGGTTAGGTTAGGTTAGGTTAGGTTAGGTTAGGTTAGGTTAGGTTAGGTTAGGTTAGGTTAGGTTAGGTTAGGTTAGGTTAGGTTAGGTTAGGTTAGGTTAGGTTAGGTTAGGTTAGGTTAGGTTAGGTTAGGTTAGGTTAGGTTAGGTTAGGTTAGGTTAGGTTAGGTTAGGTTAGGTTAGGTTAGGTTAGGTTAGGTTAGGTTAGGTTAGGTTAGGTTAGGTTAGGTTAGGTTAGGTTAGGTTAGGTTAGGTTAGGTTAGGTTAGGTTAGGTTAGGTTAGGTTAGGTTAGGTTAGGTTAGGTTAGGTTAGGTTAGGTTAGGTTAGGTTAGGTTAGGTTAGGTTAGGTTAGGTTAGGTTAGGTTAGGTTAGGTTAGGTTAGGTTAGGTTAGGTTAGGTTAGGTTAGGTTAGGTTAGGTTAGGTTAGGTTAGGTTAGGTTAGGTTAGGTTAGGTTAGGTTAGGTTAGGTTAGGTTAGGTTAGGTTAGGTTAGGTTAGGTTAGGTTAGGTTAGGTTAGGTTAGGTTAGGTTAGGTTAGGTTAGGTTAGGTTAGGTTAGGTTAGGTTAGGTTAGGTTAGGTTAGGTTAGGTTAGGTTAGGTTAGGTTAGGTTAGGTTAGGTTAGGTTAGGTTAGGTTAGGTTAGGTTAGGTTAGGTTAGGTTAGGTTAGGTTAGGTTAGGTTAGGTTAGGTTAGGTTAGGTTAGGTTAGGTTAGGTTAGGTTAGGTTAGGTTAGGTTAGGTTAGGTTAGGTTAGGTTAGGTTAGGTTAGGTTAGGTTAGGTTAGGTTAGGTTAGGTTAGGTTAGGTTAGGTTAGGTTAGGTTAGGTTAGGTTAGGTTAGGTTAGGTTAGGTTAGGTTAGGTTAGGTTAGGTTAGGTTAGGTTAGGTTAGGTTAGGTTAGGTTAGGTTAGGTTAGGTTAGGTTAGGTTAGGTTAGGTTAGGTTAGGTTAGGTTAGGTTAGGTTAGGTTAGGTTAGGTTAGGTTAGGTTAGGTTAGGTTAGGTTAGGTTAGGTTAGGTTAGGTTAGGTTAGGTTAGGTTAGGTTAGGTTAGGTTAGGTTAGGTTAGGTTAGGTTAGGTTAGGTTAGGTTAGGTTAGGTTAGGTTAGGTTAGGTTAGGTTAGGTTAGGTTAGGTTAGGTTAGGTTAGGTTAGGTTAGGTTAGGTTAGGTTAGGTTAGGTTAGGTTAGGTTAGGTTAGGTTAGGTTAGGTTAGGTTAGGTTAGGTTAGGTTAGGTTAGGTTAGGTTAGGTTAGGTTAGGTTAGGTTAGGTTAGGTTAGGTTAGGTTAGGTTAGGTTAGGTTAGGTTAGGTTAGGTTAGGTTAGGTTAGGTTAGGTTAGGTTAGGTTAGGTTAGGTTAGGTTAGGTTAGGTTAGGTTAGGTTAGGTTAGGTTAGGTTAGGTTAGGTTAGGTTAGGTTAGGTTAGGTTAGGTTAGGTTAGGTTAGGTTAGGTTAGGTTAGGTTAGGTTAGGTTAGGTTAGGTTAGGTTAGGTTAGGTTAGGTTAGGTTAGGTTAGGTTAGGTTAGGTTAGGTTAGGTTAGGTTAGGTTAGGTTAGGTTAGGTTAGGTTAGGTTAGGTTAGGTTAGGTTAGGTTAGGTTAGGTTAGGTTAGGTTAGGTTAGGTTAGGTTAGGTTAGGTTAGGTTAGGTTAGGTTAGGTTAGGTTAGGTTAGGTTAGGTTAGGTTAGGTTAGGTTAGGTTAGGTTAGGTTAGGTTAGGTTAGGTTAGGTTAGGTTAGGTTAGGTTAGGTTAGGTTAGGTTAGGTTAGGTTAGGTTAGGTTAGGTTAGGTTAGGTTAGGTTAGGTTAGGTTAGGTTAGGTTAGGTTAGGTTAGGTTAGGTTAGGTTAGGTTAGGTTAGGTTAGGTTAGGTTAGGTTAGGTTAGGTTAGGTTAGGTTAGGTTAGGTTAGGTTAGGTTAGGTTAGGTTAGGTTAGGTTAGGTTAGGTTAGGTTAGGTTAGGTTAGGTTAGGTTAGGTTAGGTTAGGTTAGGTTAGGTTAGGTTAGGTTAGGTTAGGTTAGGTTAGGTTAGGTTAGGTTAGGTTAGGTTAGGTTAGGTTAGGTTAGGTTAGGTTAGGTTAGGTTAGGTTAGGTTAGGTTAGGTTAGGTTAGGTTAGGTTAGGTTAGGTTAGGTTAGGTTAGGTTAGGTTAGGTTAGGTTAGGTTAGGTTAGGTTAGGTTAGGTTAGGTTAGGTTAGGTTAGGTTAGGTTAGGTTAGGTTAGGTTAGGTTAGGTTAGGTTAGGTTAGGTTAGGTTAGGTTAGGTTAGGTTAGGTTAGGTTAGGTTAGGTTAGGTTAGGTTAGGTTAGGTTAGGTTAGGT
>OY725186.1:13716355-13731513 GCA_963241965.1 Tortrix viridana
TAGGTTAGGTTAGGTTAGGTTTACCGAACCAGTGGCGGTATAACCACTTTGGGCCAACGCGGGCCTTGGGAAACTAAATAGTCCCTAAAAGTGCGTTTTCTGTAGGTGGTATGTGGCGGCACCTGCAGGAGTAATGCTACCGCAAACTAGGGAGACTAACCCTTTAATAGTCAAACATGAAAGCAGCTTCTAAAAATGGTCCCCAGGAGGGTCCCCGCAAGGGGGAATCCCTCCCTGCGTCCTCGGACGTAGGCAGCCCCTCGTACTCTGGGGGGGGCAAGAACTGCTTCGTAGGTCGGCCGAAAGCCGACCTCCGTGAACACGACCTTGGCAAACGAATTTTGGACACTGAACGGCACACTGAAGGGAGAAATGTTAAACAGGTGGTGAAGGCGGGCGCCCTGAGTGCGCGGGCCAACACCAACGACAACAGCGATGAAATGGACCTCGATATTTTAGAGAAAAGGCGGGACCTGGTAGAGTTGGAGCGACTCGTGGAGTTGGAGAGGGTGGGCACAGAGACGGATGCTCGTCCGGTATCTCCGGCCATCTCCATGGGTGGCTCCCAGACAAAACTAGGTATTGTGGTCTCGGACCGGGAGGAGCTGGACACCGACGCTCCGAAGTCCGGGAAGAGACCACATGAGAACGACGAGCTGCTGACTGGGCCCGCAGTCAAGCCCAAAATAAACACGGCCAGGAGGGGCAAAAGCGCCAGCGGGCGCTACGTCGGAACGAGTGCGGGGAAGCCTCCGGATCTTCTGGTGGCTCCAGTCTGCCCCAGGGGGAGCAGGGGGAGAAAGGGGAGAAAGGTTGCGGAAGACAGCGGCGGGCTGCGCTCGCGGTCGGGGTCCCGCACGCGGCCTTCCTCCTCGCAACGGAATGACCCGGAGGATCGGCTTTATGCCGATCCTATCGAAATAGCCCGGGCATCCGCTAGGGATATTCTGGAGGGGGCCCGAAGATCGGGAAATTTAAAGGGGGATGTGTGGGGCCTGTTTAACAGGTCCTGCCGCGCCATCCTCCTGGCAATGGACGAGGTGGAGGCCGCTAAGTCTGAGAGCGAGGAGATCCGCATCCTGAAGGCAGACAACAAGAGGATGCGGGAGCAACTCGCTCTGCTGACTGCGGAAACCAAGGCGCTCCGCACTGCCTTCTCGGAGCGCGCGGTCCCGGCCCCACCCGCTCCACCAGCACAATTCTCCACTGAAGAGCTGGTGGAGGCCATCGAGGGGGTAAAGAGGGACCTCTTCCTCAGTCTGGGCAATATGATAAATGCCCGGATTGAGGAAGTAAACAGCCGCCTCCCCCCGGAGCCGATCCTCCGCCCCCCATTGGCGGCCGACAGAAGGGCCACAGGGTCTGCCCCCCCGCCGCCCCCCCCCAAGACGAAGGCCACGAGGCCTACCCCGCCGCCCATGCCGCAGCCCGAGCCTGAGGCGAGGGCCAGATTGGGGGACGGGAGGCCTAAGGCCGCCAAGAAGGCGGCAGCCCCCGCCCGCAAGGCAGCGCCCAAGGCCCCTACGGCCAAGGTGCCCAGGCCTACCCCGGCCCCGGGAGCCACTCGGCCCTCGCAGGGCGTACCCGGCCCCTCAGGCCGAATACCGCCTCCACCCGCGCAATGGTCGGAGGTGGTTAAAAAGGGCAAAGGAAAGGGCAAGGGGAAGAAGACCTCCCCCCCCTCGGCTGTACAGACCCCGGCCAGAAAGGCAGCGCCAAGGCCCGCGGCGCTGTCTGCCCCCAAGACGGCGGCGGTGGTGGTGACCTTAAAGAAGGACGCCACCACCACGTTGCAGGCCACCATGGCTAAGGCCATTCAGGGCCTTAGCCTGCAGGAGGTGGGCCTGCAACATGTGCGGGTCCGGACCTCGGCGACCGGGGGCAGGGTCATCGAGGTCCCAGGGGGGGATAGCGGCCGGACCGCCGATAAACTGGCGGAACGGCTGCAGTCCATTGTGGGGGACGTGGCCAACATCAGCCGCCCCGTCAAGATGGCCGGCCTCCAGGTCGCCGGGCTCGATGAGTCGGCGACCGGGGAGTCGGTGGCGGAGGCGGTCGCCAAGGCGGGGGGTTGCGCGACGGCCCAGGTAAAGGTTGGGGCCGTCCGCAGGCTATACGACGGCACTGGTTCCGTCCTGGTCCAGTGCCCCGTCACCAGCGCGATTGTGCTGCAGAGGGCGGGTCGGATCCTGGTGGGTTGGGCCTCCGCCAGGGTCACGGCCGTGGGACCGACACCGATGCGCTGCTTCAAGTGCTACGGTGTCGGTCACACGAGGGAATTGTGCCCCTCTAGCGTGGACCGGAGCACGCTGTGCTTCCGGTGCTGCAAAGAGGGGCACAAAATGGGGGAATGCTGGGAGAAGGAATGGTGTGCGGTCTGTCACCATTCCAAACTCCCAGCGGGGCACAGAATGGGGGGAAGGAACTGCTTCCCCCCCCCAACCAGAGGTAGGGACACGAGGGCCCCACGCCCCCGTCCCCCCCAGCAGAACCCCCCGTCAGCGCCAGCCGCCGGGGCCCAGCAGGAAATTATGGATGTCTAGATGCCAGCACACCCGCATCTAGACATCCTGCAGGTGAACGCCAACCACTCCGCCAGAGCTCAAGACCTGCTCATGCAGACCATGGCGGAGTGGGCGATTGGCGTTGCCGTGGTGGCGGAGCCCTACTTCGTCCCCCCCCTACCCAACTGGGTAGGGTCGGCGGACGAGAGGGTGGCCGTGGTGGTGCCGGCGGTGGGGGACTTCCCCCCCCTGACCAGGGTGGAGGGTGGCCCGGGATTCGTGGCGGCCAAGTGGGGAGACGACACCGTCATCGTTGCGGTGTACTTCTCCCCCAATAGGCCGCTGCGCGAATTTGAGTTGTTCCTGGGCACCCTGGGGGGGGTCGTCAGGAGGGCAGCCCCGAAGCAAGTGCTGGTCCTGGGGGACCTCAATGCCAAGAGCGCGGCATGGGGTTCCCCCGTTACGGACCCGCGCGGGGCGGCCCTCAGGGACTGGGTGGCGGCGACGGGCCTTACGGTCCTGAACCAGGGCAGCGCCAACACTTGCGTGCGGCGCCAAGGGGGGTCAATCGTGGACATCACGTTCGCGACCCCCGCCATTGCCGCACGCGTAACGGACTGGCGCGTCCTGGAGGACGTGGAGACCCTCTCTGATCATCTATACATCAGAATGAGGGTCTCCACAGGTAGGGTCCGGCCGCTGCCCGTCCCCGGGGGGGGGCAGAGGGGGGCCGGGAGAGGAGGAGGGTTCCCCAAATGGTCCCTGTCCAAACTGGACAGGGCCAGGGTGGACGAGGCGGCGATGGTGGAGGCATGGTGTGCTGCCCCACCCGCCGACCTCGGGGTCGAGGAGCGGGCATCTCGGTTCCGCTCCTCGCTGCAGGCGGTGTGCGACGCGGCCATGCCCCGGGCGAAGCGCCTTTTCGCCCGGAGGAGGGTGTACTGGTGGTCCGCAGAGATTGCGGCCCTGCGAACCACCAGTAACAGTGCTCGGTCGGCGTACCAGCACTGTCGGCGTCGGCAACACACCGCCGAGGAGGAGGAGGGGCTCCACAGGGCCCTCAAGGAGGCAAAGGGGGCCCTACAGGTGGCGATCGCCAAGGCCAAGGACGAGGCGCACGCCTCGTTCTTGGCCACCCTGGACAGGGACCCGTGGGGGCGGCCGTATAGGGTGGTGCGAAACAAAATGCGCACCGCCCCCCCCATGGATTCCCTGGAGCCCTCCCTCCTCCAGGCGGTCATCGAGGGGCTATTCCCGCCAAGCCCCTCGATAACTCCCCCGGTGATGACCGAGCCATCGGGGGAGCCGGAGGTCGAACTCGCCATCGCGCCTATTAGCGATGACGAGTTCGACCGGGTGTTGGACCGCCTCCGGGGCTGCAAAAAGGCCCCGGGCCCGGACGGAGTCCCCGGCAAAGTCCTCCCCATTGCCCTTAAACACCTCGGGAGCCGCCTCAGACAGATCATGGACGACTGTCTGAGGGAGGGCAAGTTCCCGAGGGTATGGAAGGAGGGGAGGCTTTGCCTCCTCCGGAAAGAGGGTCGACCCCCTGACTGCCCCTCGGCGTGGCGCCCAATTGTGCTGCTGGACGAGGCCGGGAAAATGTTGGAGAGGATCCTGGCCTCCAGAATCCTGCAGCACCTGGAGGGCGCCGGCCCGAACGTCTCGGACCGGCAGTTCGGGTTCCGGGAGGGGCGGTCCACGCTCGACGCACTGAAGTCCTTGAGGGACTTCTGTGAGGATGCGTCGAGCAGGGGAGAGGGTGTCGTGGCGGTGTCGCTGGACATCGCCAACGCATTTGGCACCCTTCCCTATGGGGTCATTAGGGAGGCACTTCGGTATCACGAAGTGCCTCTCTACCTCCGGAGGGTCGTGGAGCACTACCTTACCGAGAGGGTAGTGCTCTACGAGGGGCGGGATGGCGGTCGGGGGGAGCGGAAGATGGCCTGTGGAGTACCCCAGGGTTCCGTGCTCGGTCCCTTGCTATGGAACCTGGGGTACGATTGGGCCATCAGGGGGGAATTGCTTCCACGGACGGCCACCATCTGTTATGCGGATGATACCATGGTGGCCGTGCGTGGAAAAGAAATGGGTGAGGCCCTAAGGCGGGCGGAGGTGGCGGCCGAGCTGGCGATCCAACGGATCGAGCAGCTCGGCCTAAAGGTGGCCCTCCCGAAGACTGAAGCGATTGTCTTCGGGGGGCGGGGTTGGCGGCTGCCGGCGGGCGCGGCGCTCACCTTGGGGGGAGAGACGGTCCAGATCAAGCCCCACGTAAAGTATCTGGGGCTTACCCTGGACCGTCAGTGGAATTTCGGGGAGCATTTTGCTAGACTTGCTCCCCGAATCGTGGGCGCCGCGTCGGCCCTGGGCCGGCTGCTGCCCAATGTGGGAGGGCCGGGCTCCTCGTGCCGGCGGCTATACGCCGGCGTCACGAGGAGCATGGCCCTGTATGGGGCCCCAATCTGGGCGGACAAGCTGTCCGCCCGGAACAGAGCCCTGCTGCGTAGGCCCCAACGGGTGGTGGCCCTCCGAATGGTGAGGGCCTATATGACGGTGGCCCACGCAGCGGCCTGCCTCCTCGCCTGCACCCCGCCATGGGAAATGGACGCAGAGGTGCAGGCTGAGACCTACAAGGTTAGGTCCAGGGCCCGGGCGAGGGGTGAACGCCCGGACCCTGAGGAGGTGGAGGAGACGCGCCGTATGACGGAGCGCCGAATGCGGGATAGGTGGAAGGACGGCCTGGAGGACTCACCCTATGGTACCCGTACCATAGGGGCGATCCTCCCGTCGTTCGACACCTGGGTGGATAGGGCATTCGGCGCTCTGTCGTACAGGCTTGTGCAGGTAATGACCGGACACGGGTGCTTCGGTCATTACCTGCACAAAATTGGGAGGGAGCCTGGCCCGCAGTGCCATGAGTGCGGCGATCCGGACGACACGGCTCAGCACACCCTCGAGGTGTGCAGCCGCTGGAGTTCGGAGCGCGCCACCATGGCACTGGCGACTGGGCAATGGGACCTCTCCCTGCACAGCGTTGTCTCGGCAATGCTGTGCAGCGAGAGGTCCTGGCAGGCGGTGGCCTCCTTCTGCGAGAGCGTTATCTCGCAGAAGGAGGCCGCGGAGCGTGAGCGCGAGGAATCTCCTCTCGCGCATCCGCTCCGGCGCAGACGGCGGGGGTTGAGGCGGCGGCGATTTGCCGCCCGCCTCAACCCTTAGTGGCTGCAGGTGGGGGATGGGAGTCCCACACCTGCCGTAGGAACGTCACTTGGTTGTCTGGGGGAGAGGCCCGGCGTGCTCGGCCTCTCTCCCCTTTGGCGCAGGGAGCCCCGGCAGTGGCTGGGGCAGCCGGAAGGCGTCGTGGCAATGCTAACGCGGAACCACGGCGTCTTACCGAAACCGGCAGGAGGGTACGCCAGGGTGGTTTTTAGTGGGTTGCGCTCCTCCCTTTCTCCCCATTCTGGGGAGGGGGGGAGGAGTGAGTCCCACATATCCCCTCGCCACTCCCATGGTGAGGGGAATGCATAAAGCATTTTCCACCCTGTCAAAAAAAAAAAAAAAAAAAAAAAAAAAAAAAAAAAAAAAGGTTAGGTTAGGTTAGGTTAGGTTAGGTTAGGTTAGGTTAGGTTAGGTTAGGTTAGGTTAGGTTAGGTTAGGTTAGGTTAGGTTAGGTTAGGTTAGGTTAGGTTAGGTTAGGTTAGGTTAGGTTAGGTTAGGTTAGGTTAGGTTAGGTTAGGTTAGGTTAGGTTAGGTTAGGTTAGGTTAGGTTAGGTTAGGTTAGGTTAGGTTAGGTTAGGTTAGGTTAGGTTAGGTTAGGTTAGGTTAGGTTAGGTTAGGTTAGGTTAGGTTAGGTTAGGTTAGGTTAGGTTAGGTTAGGTTAGGTTAGGTTAGGTTAGGTTAGGTTAGGTTAGGTTAGGTTAGGTTAGGTTAGGTTAGGTTAGGTTAGGTTAGGTTAGGTTAGGTTAGGTTAGGTTAGGTTAGGTTAGGTTAGGTTAGGTTAGGTTAGGTTAGGTTAGGTTAGGTTAGGTTAGGTTAGGTTAGGTTAGGTTAGGTTAGGTTAGGTTAGGTTAGGTTAGGTTAGGTTAGGTTAGGTTAGGTTAGGTTAGGTTAGGTTAGGTTAGGTTAGGTTAGGTTAGGTTAGGTTAGGTTAGGTTAGGTTAGGTTAGGTTAGGTTAGGTTAGGTTAGGTTAGGTTAGGTTAGGTTAGGTTAGGTTAGGTTAGGTTAGGTTAGGTTAGGTTAGGTTAGGTTAGGTTAGGTTAGGTTAGGTTAGGTTAGGTTAGGTTAGGTTAGGTTAGGTTAGGTTAGGTTAGGTTAGGTTAGGTTAGGTTAGGTTAGGTTAGGTTAGGTTAGGTTAGGTTAGGTTAGGTTAGGTTAGGTTAGGTTAGGTTAGGTTAGGTTAGGTTAGGTTAGGTTAGGTTAGGTTAGGTTAGGTTAGGTTAGGTTAGGTTAGGTTAGGTTAGGTTAGGTTAGGTTAGGTTAGGTTAGGTTAGGTTAGGTTAGGTTAGGTTAGGTTAGGTTAGGTTAGGTTAGGTTAGGTTAGGTTAGGTTAGGTTAGGTTAGGTTAGGTTAGGTTAGGTTAGGTTAGGTTAGGTTAGGTTAGGTTAGGTTAGGTTAGGTTAGGTTAGGTTAGGTTAGGTTAGGTTAGGTTAGGTTAGGTTAGGTTAGGTTAGGTTAGGTTAGGTTAGGTTAGGTTAGGTTAGGTTAGGTTAGGTTAGGTTAGGTTAGGTTAGGTTAGGTTAGGTTAGGTTAGGTTAGGTTAGGTTAGGTTAGGTTAGGTTAGGTTAGGTTAGGTTAGGTTAGGTTAGGTTAGGTTAGGTTAGGTTAGGTTAGGTTAGGTTAGGTTAGGTTAGGTTAGGTTAGGTTAGGTTAGGTTAGGTTAGGTTAGGTTAGGTTAGGTTAGGTTAGGTTAGGTTAGGTTAGGTTAGGTTAGGTTAGGTTAGGTTAGGTTAGGTTAGGTTAGGTTAGGTTAGGTTAGGTTAGGTTAGGTTAGGTTAGGTTAGGTTAGGTTAGGTTAGGTTAGGTTAGGTTAGGTTAGGTTAGGTTAGGTTAGGTTAGGTTAGGTTAGGTTAGGTTAGGTTAGGTTAGGTTAGGTTAGGTTAGGTTAGGTTAGGTTAGGTTAGGTTAGGTTAGGTTAGGTTAGGTTAGGTTAGGTTAGGTTAGGTTAGGTTAGGTTAGGTTAGGTTAGGTTGGGGTGCAGGCCGGATTCCTCCACGTTGGCCTGGGTGTTGCAGTCTCTCTTGATCTCGATCCGGAGAGAACGCAGCATCTGGGCTGGTGCACCCTGGGCATTGGTTGGGACTTTCTCCTTGTGGGAATCTTCCAGCCCATGGCTAATATTCGGCAATGGGGGGTGGTGACTAGGGCTTTTCATCAGAAAAGCCCCATAGTCGCCAGATGAGGGCGGTGACAGAGGTTGTTGGAAGGGGCGGTTGCGTGTGCCTATGAGGCCGTTTCCGCCCTGGACAGCTTTCCTCTGTCTCTGTGGAGGTTGGTGACTGAGGTTACTTGAAGGGTCAGTTGCGTGTGCCCTTGAGGCCGTTTCTGTTCCCGGAAAGTTTCCTCATGTCACCTGGAGGGGGCAGTGACAGAAATAGTTGAAAGGGGAAGTTGCGTGTGCCTTCGAGGCCGTTTCCAACCTGGACAGCTTCCTTCTGCCACATTTGCGGTTGGTGACATGGTTTGCTGGAAGGGACGGTACGGATGGAGACCCGTTTCCGTACCCAGAAAGTACTCCCATGTCACCCGTGGGTCCCTCTACGTGTCTTCTGGAATCTCAGGGGGCACTGTAGTTATTGGGGGGACAGCTGTGGTGGAGTTTGTTTGAAGGGTATGGGGACCGACCCGAAAGGCTTGGGTACCTGGAAAGCATCCAACACCACAGGCAGGCCGTTGAAGGGAAGGCGAACTCAGCGGACGGGGGGTTCGCTGCTCGCCCGAACTTCTTGTAGAGCCAGTGGGTGAGGGGCCTACATTGCACGGCTTTACCGGTCTGGGGAGATGGTCGTGGGCTGTTCACAGTCATCTCCTCCTTTGGCGGAGAGAAGGGGGGGCTCTTCGGAGCATGCTGGGAGGCGCGTCAGTGGCAATGCTTTTTGCGGTACCACGGCGCCTCACTACCGGCCAGGGGGTTTAAACGCCGGAGTGGTTTTAGACGGTAGTTCTTTGAGAGTCCGTCATACCTCCCATTGCACAGCCATCCCTAGGCTGGGAGGATGCGTAAATGCATTTCCACTCCGTCAACAAAAAAAAAAAAAAAAAAAAAAAAAAAAAGGTTAGGTTAGGTTAGGTTAGGTTAGGTTAGGTTAGGTTAGGTTAGGTTAGGTTAGGTTAGGTTAGGTTAGGTTAGGTTAGGTTAGGTTAGGTTAGGTTAGGTTAGGTTAGGTTAGGTTAGGTTAGGTTAGGTTAGGTTAGGTTAGGTTAGGTTAGGTTAGGTTAGGTTAGGTTAGGTTAGGTTAGGTTAGGTTAGGTTAGGTTAGGTTAGGTTAGGTTAGGTTAGGTTAGGTTAGGTTAGGTTAGGTTAGGTTAGGTTAGGTTAGGTTAGGTTAGGTTAGGTTAGGTTAGGTTAGGTTAGGTTAGGTTAGGTTAGGTTAGGTTAGGTTAGGTTAGGTTAGGTTAGGTTAGGTTAGGTTAGGTTAGGTTAGGTTAGGTTAGGTTAGGTTAGGTTAGGTTAGGTTAGGTTAGGTTAGGTTAGGTTAGGTTAGGTTAGGTTAGGTTAGGTTAGGTTAGGTTAGGTTAGGTTAGGTTAGGTTAGGTTAGGTTAGGTTAGGTTAGGTTAGGTTAGGTTAGGTTAGGTTAGGTTAGGTTAGGTTAGGTTAGGTTAGGTTAGGTTAGGTTAGGTTAGGTTAGGTTAGGTTAGGTTAGGTTAGGTTAGGTTAGGTTAGGTTAGGTTAGGTTAGGTTAGGTTAGGTTAGGTTAGGTTAGGTTAGGTTAGGTTAGGTTAGGTTAGGTTAGGTTAGGTTAGGTTAGGTTAGGTTAGGTTAGGTTAGGTTAGGTTAGGTTAGGTTAGGTTAGGTTAGGTTAGGTTAGGTTAGGTTAGGTTAGGTTAGGTTAGGTTAGGTTAGGTTAGGTTAGGTTAGGTTAGGTTAGGTTAGGTTAGGTTAGGTTAGGTTAGGTTAGGTTAGGTTAGGTTAGGTTAGGTTAGGTTAGGTTAGGTTAGGTTAGGTTAGGTTAGGTTAGGTTAGGTTAGGTTAGGTTAGGTTAGGTTAGGTTAGGTTAGGTTAGGTTAGGTTAGGTTAGGTTAGGTTAGGTTAGGTTAGGTTAGGTTAGGTTAGGTTAGGTTAGGTTAGGTTAGGTTAGGTTAGGTTAGGTTAGGTTAGGTTAGGTTAGGTTAGGTTAGGTTAGGTTAGGTTAGGTTAGGTTAGGTTAGGTTAGGTTAGGTTAGGTTAGGTTAGGTTAGGTTAGGTTAGGTTAGGTTAGGTTAGGTTAGGTTAGGTTAGGTTAGGTTAGGTTAGGTTAGGTTAGGTTAGGTTAGGTTAGGTTAGGTTAGGTTAGGTTAGGTTAGGTTAGGTTAGGTTAGGTTAGGTTAGGTTAGGTTAGGTTAGGTTAGGTTAGGTTAGGTTAGGTTAGGTTAGGTTAGGTTAGGTTAGGTTAGGTTAGGTTAGGTTAGGTTAGGTTAGGTTAGGTTAGGTTAGGTTAGGTTAGGTTAGGTTAGGTTAGGTTAGGTTAGGTTAGGTTAGGTTAGGTTAGGTTAGGTTAGGTTAGGTTAGGTTAGGTTAGGTTAGGTTAGGTTAGGTTAGGTTAGGTTAGGTTAGGTTAGGTTAGGTTAGGTTAGGTTAGGTTAGGTTAGGTTAGGTTAGGTTAGGTTAGGTTAGGTTAGGTTAGGTTAGGTTAGGTTAGGTTAGGTTAGGTTAGGTTAGGTTAGGTTAGGTTAGGTTAGGTTAGGTTAGGTTAGGTTAGGTTAGGTTAGGTTAGGTTAGGTTAGGTTAGGTTAGGTTAGGTTAGGTTAGGTTAGGTTAGGTTAGGTTAGGTTAGGTTAGGTTAGGTTAGGTTAGGTTAGGTTAGGTTAGGTTAGGTTAGGTTAGGTTAGGTTAGGTTAGGTTAGGTTAGGTTAGGTTAGGTTAGGTTAGGTTAGGTTAGGTTAGGTTAGGTTAGGTTAGGTTAGGTTAGGTTAGGTTAGGTTAGGTTAGGTTAGGTTAGGTTAGGTTAGGTTAGGTTAGGTTAGGTTAGGTTAGGTTAGGTTAGGTTAGGTTAGGTTAGGTTAGGTTAGGTTAGGTTAGGTTAGGTTAGGTTAGGTTAGGTTAGGTTAGGTTAGGTTAGGTTAGGTTAGGTTAGGTTAGGTTAGGTTAGGTTAGGTTAGGTTAGGTTAGGTTAGGTTAGGTTAGGTTAGGTTAGGTTAGGTTAGGTTAGGTTAGGTTAGGTTAGGTTAGGTTAGGTTAGGTTAGGTTAGGTTAGGTTAGGTTAGGTTAGGTTAGGTTAGGTTAGGTTAGGTTAGGTTAGGTTAGGTTAGGTTAGGTTAGGTTAGGTTAGGTTAGGTTAGGTTAGGTTAGGTTAGGTTAGGTTAGGTTAGGTTAGGTTAGGTTAGGTTAGGTTAGGTTAGGTTAGGTTAGGTTAGGTTAGGTTAGGTTAGGTTAGGTTAGGTTAGGTTAGGTTAGGTTAGGTTAGGTTAGGTTAGGTTAGGTTAGGTTAGGTTAGGTTAGGTTAGGTTAGGTTAGGTTAGGTTAGGTTAGGTTAGGTTAGGTTAGGTTAGGTTAGGTTAGGTTAGGTTAGGTTAGGTTAGGTTAGGTTAGGTTAGGTTAGGTTAGGTTAGGTTAGGTTAGGTTAGGTTAGGTTAGGTTAGGTTAGGTTAGGTTAGGTTAGGTTAGGTTAGGTTAGGTTAGGTTAGGTTAGGTTAGGTTAGGTTAGGTTAGGTTAGGTTAGGTTAGGTTAGGTTAGGTTAGGTTAGGTTAGGTTAGGTTAGGTTAGGTTAGGTTAGGTTAGGTTAGGTTAGGTTAGGTTAGGTTAGGTTAGGTTAGGTTAGGTTAGGTTAGGTTAGGTTAGGTTAGGTTAGGTTAGGTTAGGTTAGGTTAGGTTAGGTTAGGTTAGGTTAGGTTAGGTTAGGTTAGGTTAGGTTAGGTTAGGTTAGGTTAGGTTAGGTTAGGTTAGGTTAGGTTAGGTTAGGTTAGGTTAGGTTAGGTTAGGTTAGGTTAGGTTAGGTTAGGTTAGGTTAGGTTAGGTTAGGTTAGGTTAGGTTAGGTTAGGTTAGGTTAGGTTAGGTTAGGTTAGGTTAGGTTAGGTTAGGTTAGGTTAGGTTAGGTTAGGTTAGGTTAGGTTAGGTTAGGTTAGGTTAGGTTAGGTTAGGTTAGGTTAGGTTAGGTTAGGTTAGGTTAGGTTAGGTTAGGTTAGGTTAGGTTAGGTTAGGTTAGGTTAGGTTAGGTTAGGTTAGGTTAGGTTAGGTTAGGTTAGGTTAGGTTAGGTTAGGTTAGGTTAGGTTAGGTTAGGTTAGGTTAGGTTAGGTTAGGTTAGGTTAGGTTAGGTTAGGTTAGGTTAGGTTAGGTTAGGTTAGGTTAGGTTAGGTTAGGTTAGGTTAGGTTAGGTTAGGTTAGGTTAGGTTAGGTTAGGTTAGGTTAGGTTAGGTTAGGTTAGGTTAGGTTAGGTTAGGTTAGGTTAGGTTAGGTTAGGTTAGGTTAGGTTAGGTTAGGTTAGGTTAGGTTAGGTTAGGTTAGGTTAGGTTAGGTTAGGTTAGGTTAGGTTAGGTTAGGTTAGGTTAGGTTAGGTTAGGTTAGGTTAGGTTAGGTTAGGTTAGGTTAGGTTAGGTTAGGTTAGGTTAGGTTAGGTTAGGTTAGGTTAGGTTAGGTTAGGTTAGGTTAGGTTAGGTTAGGTTAGGTTAGGTTAGGTTAGGTTAGGTTAGGTTAGGTTAGGTTAGGTTAGGTTAGGTTAGGTTAGGTTAGGTTAGGTTAGGTTAGGTTAGGTTAGGTTAGGTTAGGTTAGGTTAGGTTAGGTTAGGTTAGGTTAGGTTAGGTTAGGTTAGGTTAGGTTAGGTTAGGTTAGGTTAGGTTAGGTTAGGTTAGGTTAGGTTAGGTTAGGTTAGGTTAGGTTAGGTTAGGTTAGGTTAGGTTAGGTTAGGTTAGGTTAGGTTAGGTTAGGTTAGGTTAGGTTAGGTTAGGTTAGGTTAGGTTAGGTTAGGTTAGGTTAGGTTAGGTTAGGTTAGGTTAGGTTAGGTTAGGTTAGGTTAGGTTAGGTTAGGTTAGGTTAGGTTAGGTTAGGTTAGGTTAGGTTAGGTTAGGTTAGGTTAGGTTAGGTTAGGTTAGGTTAGGTTAGGTTAGGTTAGGTTAGGTTAGGTTAGGTTAGGTTAGGTTAGGTTAGGTTAGGTTAGGTTAGGTTAGGTTAGGTTAGGTTAGGTTAGGTTAGGTTAGGTTAGGTTAGGTTAGGTTAGGTTAGGTTAGGTTAGGTTAGGTTAGGTTAGGTTAGGTTAGGTTAGGTTAGGTTAGGTTAGGTTAGGTTAGGTTAGGTTAGGTTAGGTTAGGTTAGGTTAGGTTAGGTTAGGTTAGGTTAGGTTAGGTTAGGTTAGGTTAGGTTAGGTTAGGTTAGGTTAGGTTAGGTTAGGTTAGGTTAGGTTAGGTTAGGTTAGGTTAGGTTAGGTTAGGTTAGGTTAGGTTAGGTTAGGTTAGGTTAGGTTAGGTTAGGTTAGGTTAGGTTAGGTTAGGTTAGGTTAGGTTAGGTTAGGTTAGGTTAGGTTAGGTTAGGTTAGGTTAGGTTAGGTTAGGTTAGGTTAGGTTAGGTTAGGTTAGGTTAGGTTAGGTTAGGTTAGGTTAGGTTAGGTTAGGTTAGGTTAGGTTAGGTTAGGTTAGGTTAGGTTAGGTTAGGTTAGGTTAGGTTAGGTTAGGTTAGGTTAGGTTAGGTTAGGTTAGGTTAGGTTAGGTTAGGTTAGGTTAGGTTAGGTTAGGTTAGGTTAGGTTAGGTTAGGTTAGGTTAGGTTAGGTTAGGTTAGGTTAGGTTAGGTTAGGTTAGGTTAGGTTAGGTTAGGTTAGGTTAGGTTAGGTTAGGTTAGGTTAGGTTAGGTTAGGTTAGGTTAGGTTAGGTTAGGTTAGGTTAGGTTAGGTTAGGTTAGGTTAGGTTAGGTTAGGTTAGGTTAGGTTAGGTTAGGTTAGGTTAGGTTAGGTTAGGTTAGGTTAGGTTAGGTTAGGTTAGGTTAGGTTAGGTTAGGTTAGGTTAGGTTAGGTTAGGTTAGGTTAGGTTAGGTTAGGTTAGGTTAGGTTAGGTTAGGTTAGGTTAGGTTAGGTTAGGTTAGGTTAGGTTAGGTTAGGTTAGGTTAGGTTAGGTTAGGTTAGGTTAGGTTAGGTTAGGTTAGGTTAGGTTAGGTTAGGTTAGGTTAGGTTAGGTTAGGTTAGGTTAGGTTAGGTTAGGTTAGGTTAGGTTAGGTTAGGTTAGGTTAGGTTAGGTTAGGTTAGGTTAGGTTAGGTTAGGTTAGGTTAGGTTAGGTTAGGTTAGGTTAGGTTAGGTTAGGTTAGGTTAGGTTAGGTTAGGTTAGGTTAGGTTAGGTTAGGTTAGGTTAGGTTAGGTTAGGTTAGGTTAGGTTAGGTTAGGTTAGGTTAGGTTAGGTTAGGTTAGGTTAGGTTAGGTTAGGTTAGGTTAGGTTAGGTTAGGTTAGGTTAGGTTAGGTTAGGTTAGGTTAGGTTAGGTTAGGTTAGGTTAGGTTAGGTTAGGTTAGGTTAGGTTAGGTTAGGTTAGGTTAGGTTAGGTTAGGTTAGGTTAGGTTAGGTTAGGTTAGGTTAGGTTAGGTTAGGTTAGGTTAGGTTAGGTTAGGTTAGGTTAGGTTAGGTTAGGTTAGGTTAGGTTAGGTTAGGTTAGGTTAGGTTAGGTTAGGTTAGGTTAGGTTAGGTTAGGTTAGGTTAGGTTAGGTTAGGTTAGGTTAGGTTAGGTTAGGTTAGGTTAGGTTAGGTTAGGTTAGGTTAGGTTAGGTTAGGTTAGGTTAGGTTAGGTTAGGTTAGGTTAGGTTAGGTTAGGTTAGGTTAGGTTAGGTTAGGTTAGGTTAGGTTAGGTTAGGTTAGGTTAGGTTAGGTTAGGTTAGGTTAGGTTAGGTTAGGTTAGGTTAGGTTAGGTTAGGTTAGGTTAGGTTAGGTTAGGTTAGGTTAGGTTAGGTTAGGTTAGGTTAGGTTAGGTTAGGTTAGGTTAGGTTAGGTTAGGTTAGGTTAGGTTAGGTTAGGTTAGGTTAGGTTAGGTTAGGTTAGGTTAGGTTAGGTTAGGTTAGGTTAGGTTAGGTTAGGTTAGGTTAGGTTAGGTTAGGTTAGGTTAGGTTAGGTTAGGTTAGGTTAGGTTAGGTTAGGTTAGGTTAGGTTAGGTTAGGTTAGGTTAGGTTAGGTTAGGTTAGGTTAGGTTAGGTTAGGTTAGGTTAGGTTAGGTTAGGTTAGGTTAGGTTAGGTTAGGTTAGGTTAGGTTAGGTTAGGTTAGGTTAGGTTAGGTTAGGTTAGGTTAGGTTAGGTTAGGTTAGGTTAGGTTAGGTTAGGTTAGGTTAGGTTAGGTTAGGTTAGGTTAGGTTAGGTTAGGTTAGGTTAGGTTAGGTTAGGTTAGGTTAGGTTAGGTTAGGTTAGGTTAGGTTAGGTTAGGTTAGGTTAGGTTAGGTTAGGTTAGGTTAGGTTAGGTTAGGTTAGGTTAGGTTAGGTTAGGTTAGGTTAGGTTAGGTTAGGTTAGGTTAGGTTAGGTTAGGTTAGGTTAGGTTAGGTTAGGTTAGGTTAGGTTAG